>JAMKQA010034340.1:0-11331 GCA_024699735.1 Posidonia australis | reverse complement strand
CCATCTGTGTGGAGAGAACTCCTCCCTCTTCTCTCCATGTCTAGGGTTTCATGTGAGGTTCGTCTGTGGGGGAGGGTTTGGATGCTTGGGATGTGAGCATCGTTTGTGTTCTCTGTTTTCTCTTCACCACTCGGCACAACAAAAACCAAAACGAAAGTCAAAATCTGGTTATCCCCAATGGAGTCGCTAGTTCCAGTGACCATGTCGGTGGGACCCTGCACGGCTCTCCAAGGTGCATGGAAGCACACGAGGAGTCCCGATACGGTTACAGTGAAGATGGTGAATCCAGAGAAGGCGACTTGACTCAGAAACACCAAGGAAAGATATGAAAAGAATAAGGAAAGGTATCACCACCTAGTCTTTTAATGGAAAGACGAGAAAAACCAAACACAAAGGAAAACCTAAAGAAATCAAGGCGAAGAAAACATATGCATGCTTCGTGCCTAAAGGATGCAACACTTGGCCATTGCGGGCCAGAGAAAGGACAAGGATTCTTGTTACGCATAGGGAAGGGGTTAGGCATCCCCATGTGCCCGAAGAACTCGGTCTTTCTAGGTTTCTTGCTTGCAAATGGTTTGTTGTGTCTACGCTTGTTTACTCTGAATGCACATGCCTAAGATGACTGTGAAAACATGCCAAATCAAAGAGAAGAAATGAAGAAAAAGGAAAAAAATCATAATTCAGGGGACAATATAGGCATTGAAAATGCCACTTTTATTGGACGCCCTTGGGCAATGAGGAAAATCATGAAAATCGAAAGTACTCGGAAAGCGCCACGCAAAATAGTGGAAACTTAAGAAATCCAAGAAAGTCAAAAGAGATAAAATAATCCTCATTTGAGTCCATGTCGGCATTGTCAAGCCTGTTAATGTACGCCCTCGGGCAATGGAAACTTAAATCAAATCAAAATCATGAAAGTCAGAAGAAATCCGAGAAACAATGCAAAAATCAAGTTTGAAATGAGTTGGAAATGTGTGCATGATGCAAAGAAGAAGGCATGAGAAAATATGCATGAAAAAGGGTAACAAAATGTACAAAATGCATGTGTGAGTGAAAAAATGTAAATTCCAAGGGCTTCTGTGCAAATTTCACATATCCTGAATGAAGGCTAAAATTCTGGGGCTAAATCATCAAAATTGCTTAAGAAAACACTCTTTATGCAATTTGGAAGAAATTGGTGGTTAAATGTGCAAAACTGTACATTTTTGGTCAAAATTAGGATTCCTAGGGTCCAAATTGCAATTTTGTCAACAAAACTTGTGTTTAATGCAATTCTGAAGAAATTTAGGGTTAAATGTGCAAGATAATAGACTTATGTTTGAAAACATGAAATTTTAGGGACTATTCTACAAATTTACCCTAAAAACATACATTCAGTGTGAAATCAGTGATGTTCAGGATTTAAAATGCAATTCTAAACACATTTGAGTAAAAATTTAAATCTCCAAGGTTTAATTTGCAATTGTGTTAGAAAATCATGCATTCAGAACAATTTCAATAAAGTTTAGGGCTTTTTGTGCAAAATGTTGGACTTAAAGATGAATTAAAAGCAAGTCAGAGGGTTTATGTCAAATATTAAAGCCTAGAAAACATTAATAAAAAGGTACAAGGATCACACTGCAATTCTTCAAAACAAACATTATTAAAATGATTAAAAAATCATATGCAGGGGCTTAAATGTAAGAAAAAAGGACCTAACTACAATAAAAGAAAAAGGCATAGAGTTTTTTAAAAAGAAACTTTATTTTTTATTTTTTATTTAGAAAGGTGACTGCCGTCGATGATGGAACCCCACCGTCGATAGGCATCTGGGATGTCCTTCTGGGCCATCACGATGCCTGATTTGGCATCCAAGCTCACTAGGAGCAAGAAGGAGAGAAGGGGAACACATCTAGCCGCCTCACCGTCGACACAGCTCCGGCGACGACGTCAGAGAAGAAGACATCTCTGGAGGCAGCTGTGCGGCTTCTTTGGGCTTTAGGAGGGCTGAGGGCACAGAGAAGAAGATTTTCTTCCATCCAGAAGCAAGAATCACGCCGTTCTTCTTCCTCCCGATCAAGCTCCGGTTGTGCTCCGACGACGGTGACTACGGGGGAGGATCGTATTCCTGGAGTCGGAGAGGCGCTGTGAGGGGTGGAACATTTGATCGTGTTTCACTGTAGCTCTTCTTCCCCAGTGACGGCGACTGTGCTTTTGATGAACTCTTCCTAGAAGCTTCCAGAGGGATCGTCGCGGTGTCCAGAGGGGTGGAGAAGTAAAAGGGGGCCAGACTCGAGAGGATGGAGCACACTTGGGCACGAATACTTACTGGATTTGTGCCCCCACCTCCGTCGTCGGAAAATCACGTCAGGCAACCCAAGAAAGTCTGATTCCAGCCAAGGCAGCCACCTGGTGCTGCTGGAATCAATTGGGGAAGGTAGAGGAGAACCTAGGGAGCTAAAATGAAGAGAAATTGAGCTTGGATCAATGCTTACTTGAGCTCGCTGTGATGATGGCCGCCGGAGCTCACCAGAGATGGCCTGAACCTTGAATTCTTCTCCTCTCTGAGCTTCCTCTCTAATCTGAGACTCCTCTGGTAGCTCTGGTTGAGAGAAAACTCCTTGGTTGCTCTGCTCTAAATTTTTCCAAGTTTTTTCTCTCCTTTTCCTCCCCCTTTTTCCCTTGCAAATTGGGGGGGGTTATTTATAGGCTTGCAATGGGTAGGTAGGTTGTTATGGTTAGTTAGAGGTTGTTATGGTAGAGTGGGAAGTGGTTAAGGTGGAGTGGGAAGCGGTTAAGGTGGAGCGGAAAGTAGTTTGGGTTGTTAAAGTGGAGTGGCAAGTAGTTAGGGTTGTTATGGTGGAGTGGGAAGTAGTTAAAGTTGTTATGGTGGCGTGAGAAGTAGTTAGGGTTTTGGATTAGGGTTGAGGGTGAGGTTTAGGATTTAAGTTAGGGTTTTGAATTAGATTTAGGATATTGAATTAATTCTAGGATTTTGGATTAGGTTTTGAATTTTGAATTTTGAATTAGGGTTTTGAATTAATTCTAGGGTTTTGGATTTTGAATTAGGGTTTTAAATTAATTCTAGGATTTTGGATTAGGTTTTGGAATTAATTCTAGGGTTTTGGATTAGGTTTTGAATTATATTAAGGGTTTTGAATTAATTCTAGAGTTTTGGATTAATTCTAGGGTTTTGGATTAGGTTTTGCATTTTGTTTAGGGTTTTGAATTAATTCTAGGGTTTTGGATTTTGAATTAATTCTAGGGTTTTGGATTAGATTTTAGATTTTGAATTTGATTTAGGTTTGTTTTTGGGCTTTGAGTTAATTTTAGGGTTTTGTACTAAGCTGTAGGACTAGGATTTAGGTTTAAAGTCCCATTGCAAGCTTGTGGGGTGTCTACTCTAAGGTTTCCCTTAAATGACTTAAATGGATAATAGGGTTAATGTTTAACCTTAGGATTAGATATTGGATTTGTTTTTATGTGGTGCACTGAATTATATATTCGGTGGCACTGTTTGGGTGTATGATGCTAAGCTGGTTGCTTGTTTTGGCGAGACACAAGTCAGTATGCGCCTTACACTTTGGTAAAAGAACTTCAGATTTTGGATGTGATTTGTAATGGTACTCGATCTTGTGGTTTAGTGGGATTTCAAGACCATTGATTTAGTTTTTGTGTGGTCCCCTCTAAGTGAACTATAATGACCCCCAAGTTGCTACCTCTCAAACTTAGTTATATTTTCATTTTTTATCTTTTTATTAACATTTATTACTATAGAGAACTAAATCTAAATTAATACTATAAGCACAGCTAACCGGAATAAATCTAATAAACAACTAAAATAAAACTAAACAACAACTCACTAGAATCCTTGATATGTGGTAGCATAGCTCCTCCCTATCTGCACTAGTAAAAGCATCCTACTCCTATCCTACACCTACGAAAACATAAACCAAAAGTACACATGAATGACCACTCAAAATAGTCAGCCAATACACACCCATCTTAAACACATAGAAGCCAACTTGGCAAGAAGTGCCAAGGAGCCTGATGTAACCATGCTGAAGCTACCAAACACTGCCATCTCACTTAGATGCCATAACACCATAACAGGGCAATTCGGTGTTGCCTAGCAAGCAGTAAAACCTTTAAAACATGTCTTTGAAACCACTTTTCTCTTTCTTCTTTTCAAAACTATATGCACTTTCAAAAACCTTATGCACACTTGAAATGGCTACTTCTGCCAAGTTAAGTTCAAATCCACACCAAAAGCCACACAGTCTAATCCCATGCATCCTCTATGCGGACCAAATAACCAATGGTGCTCGAATACTCTCTATCGCATTCAAAACACTCACTATAGCAAACACACCACCACACAGAGCCACTACTCCAAAAACTACAATCTACTCTAGATCAAAGCTTGATTTCCTAAATTACGGCACAACAAAAGCCACAACGCCACTCTGGCGCAATTACTACAAACAAACAACAACAACCTGTCGTGCTGTTCGACGCCAAGCAATCGACACTAGTCTCAAGTAGTTACTGAAGTGCACTGCACTGCCACCGATAACTACCTTGTGGAAGAGTCTGCCCGTCAAGGTGTCCCTCCACCTGAAGGACCCTCAAAAGGCTAACCACACTCTAGGAAAATCTACTCATCCTATACTTAGGTATGCTATCCTCTCTTAGGACAAACTATAGGATACACCCTCTCAGCATCCTCGCTAGGCCTCATCCTTGGTCTCTTGGTTATATAGACCTTAACCTCGACCTCTTGGCCCTAGCCAACACTTTACACCACAAAACTCAAACACTAGCAAAACCACCTAGACCTCAACCTAAGAAGACAACTCATGACCCTAAGGATATCACCTATCCCTGAAGGTTGATCGAGAGCATCAGTTTCTTGGTCCCTCAAAATTACAAAATACTCGGACCTCACCCTAAGTTAACAATTCATGACTCTAGAGGTATCACCTGTCCTTGGAAGTCGACCAAGAGCTTAGGTATCTTGGTCCCCAAAAACCATTTCAAAACCTCAAATATTTTTATAAAATCATTTAAAATCACATACCCTAAAACATGGCTCAAAACATAGTCCAGAACACTTCTTTGTAAGGCCTAAAAAATCACACTTTGGGAGCACCTGAGTTTTAGAGCACCTCGCTCAATCCACGACAACCACCCAAGTAAAACACCCAAAATACTAGCAAAGACACCATCTATGTGTAAAGTTCACCCAGAAAATGCCACACAATAACCAAAACCACGATGTTGAAGTCCCATTCAACTCACAAGACCAAACACTAACATGAACCACACATAGAACTCTAAGTTTTGGTACTAAGGTATTAGACACCTAATGGCCTGTGTCTCACATGAGCCACAACTTACTCAATGCCAAACACCCAAATAGTGCCACTAAATACCTAATAAAGTGCACCACACTAAAGCTAAACCAACATCTATACCTAGAGTTAAATATGAACCTTAAAGTAAAAATTAACCTTTAAGAGGAAAGACTTAGTATTTCTAAGTCATATAGTCTTTTTATTTTAAATTATAGCCTAGTGGGATTTTGCTAATTTATTTTAGGCAATCCCTAAATCATTCTAATGATTTTCTTAATTATTTATATCAATTATTAATTAATTGAACTAGGAAAAATATTAAAAATACATTCCCAACTGTAAGATGTGCATTGCGCTGTCTTACGTTAGACATAGC
Source organism: Posidonia australis (assembly GCA_024699735.1). NCBI lineage: Eukaryota > Viridiplantae > Streptophyta > Magnoliopsida > Alismatales > Posidoniaceae > Posidonia > Posidonia australis. The sequence continues at coordinate 5,619 of JAMKQA010034340.1, read as the reverse complement.
ACTGTGTGCATCTAACGGTTTGGAAAGCCCACATTTATTAAAACTACCCTAAATAATCCAAATCCCTAATAATTTCATTATAGGGTTAACACATGATTAATTATCATTCCTAACACCACATTTAGCTTAATACCAATTCCCTAAGTCCATATAAACTACCACAAATTAAGCATGCATACAAAATCTCCTCCTAGGGTGTCAGATGCAAGACCCCTTGTGTTTAATGTTAGACGTAGCCTAGGCTGCATCCTACAATTCAGGACACCAATTCTAATCAAATTCCCACAAACTAGCATGCACCTACATCTAAATGGCTGGGAACCCAATTACTAAGGTTGGAATAAATCTATTTAATACAACATATAGCATAAATCATTCCAAGAACAACTAAACAAGCCATAACAGGGAAACTCAATGGATTCACTCCTATAGGCGTTAGACACAGCATCCTGGGTGTCCTATGTTGGATGCACTAGGCTTCACATTCAATGAACTGACCACACAAACCAAAGCAAAACCCTTCTTGATCATACATTTCAGCCCCCCAAACATTCACACACGCCACAACAAGGCTAGAGGAGCATCACATACACAAGCATGCACTAAACTTAATTACAAAAACCATCCAATACTATTTCTAATTGGATGTGTACCTTGCACCCACAAAGCTAGCTAACTAAATGAGCTCCATAATGATCAGAAGCTCCCTGCAATCTCCTAGTCGTGCCTCGAGCAACCTCCGACCATCCCCTAAGCAAAACCTTGGAATCAGTTGTGCACCCAAGAGAGAAAAGAGGGAAAGAGTATTAAGGTCTAACCATACCTCTCTCTCTCTCTATCCCAAGCTCCCAAGCACCCCAAGGACCATCGGAGAACCTCCACGCTAGGCAAGGGAATGGAGGAGGGAAAGAAGGGAAGAAAAGCTTCCCAAGAAAGCCACCTACTCACTCCTTATATAGGCAACTGCAACTCAAAGTGTTATACGTGACCGACAATGCGTCTAATGTAGAATGCATGTATGTACGCATTTAACAACTAGAGGTGCAAGTGTTAAATGCAACCTTTAATGCATCTAACATATGACACATCATATTCTGCATCCAATACCATAGAAATCCAGATTGCACCAATTTACGCATAGAATGTTGGAGAAGCTACATTTTATATTGAACATAGAAGACTCAACATCCAATACACAAAAGGCCAGAAATCACCAAAATAAGTGTGGAATGCTATTGATCATATGTTTAACCTTAACATAGCCTATATAGTGTCTAACATACTCAAATCCCAAATTAAATATTTGGCCTAAATGTCAACTAAAAATCTAGGTTTTTACATGAACTTTATACCCAGAAGGTGCTCTTGTTTTCTCAATTATGTTTTAGGTGTTTTGCTTGGGTTGTTTTCATGGATTGAGCATGATGATCTAGAACTCAGATGCTCCCAAGATGTGGTTTAGTCGCATGGTTTGGCCTAACAGAGGAACTATTTAGCGAAGCTTTCTAGTTGTTTTTGGAATGTATTTTCAAAAAGGGTTTTCAAAATAATTTGAGGAAAATATGGAATGTTTTGGAAATAATTTTCCAATGGATTTGGAAAAGAGATGTAATGTTTTGTGACTTTTTGTTATGGTTTTCCGTACAGTGTTTGTGGTGCTTTGAGATGATTTTAGAAATAGTTTTTGAAAATGGTTTCAAAAAAAATTGGAAAAGAATTGTTTACGAAGGTTTTGAAAAATGATTTTGTGGTTTGAGGGACCAAGAGACTGAATTTTCTGATCGACAAACTAAGGATGACTGAGATGACTGAAGGACGAGATCTGTGGTTTTCCATGGTTTTGGTAGGAGCTAGCCATAGGGATTGTAGGGTTGTATTGACGAACCAAGGACGCTTGGTGTGTCAATTGTGAACCCAAGTTCGTGGTTACTGAGTTTCTGTAAAAGTCACAATGGTCGAAGGATTGTACTAGTGAACCAGGGATGATTGATATCTTTGGAGGGTCAGGTGTGAGTCTCAGGTCGTGGTTGTTAAATTGTACATCAACAGGGTCATGGATAGAGTCCTTGGGTTGCTCAAGTGCTGTGCTAGCAGGGTCAGGGGTCATGGCCAGACCTTGGGTTACCCAAGCACTAAGAACATTAAGAGGGCATACCCTACGTTTGTCCTAGAGTGGACCGTTTGAGGGTTCTTAGAGTATGAACCCGAGGCGGAGGGCTCCCACACATGGTGGTTCTACTGTGGCAATGCAGTGCGCTTCGGTGGCTGCTTGTGGGCTGGTCTGTCACTAATGGCCACAATGATACGACAAGTTTTTGTACTGGATGCGTGAGTTGTGGTTTCTTGAGCTCTGATTCAGGTAGTTTTGAGATGTCGTTTTGTGCTAGCGTTTGGACTTGGTGTAATACCTGTAAAATCATTTTGTAATTATTTACTTTTTTAATGAATTAATTTCTAGGCGGGTGTTACTATTCTAAGCATTGTTTGTGTGTTTTGTGATTCTAGGCTTGGGCCTCGTGGATCGGCTTTTATTTGTGTGTTCCTGTGCATTGTGGCACTGTGCTTGTGGGCCTGTGTGGAGCCCGTGTTTGTGGGCTGGTTGTTGTTGTTGGTGGTTGGTTCGTGCTAGAGCCTGATGGTTGTCCTATGCACGGTGTGGTTGGGGGGCAATTGGTGTCTAGCGGGTGCGTGTGTATGTGGTGGTTGGCCATGCACGTAGTTGTTCCTTACCGCATATATATAGTAGCGGCCGGACGCTTCCCCTGCACCTCTCCCTCCCTTGTTTCCCTACCTTTCTTCCCTCTCATTCTTCCTTCTTCTCCGCCTCCCTAAGGCACACTCCTCCTCCTCTCCACCTCTCCCCACTCTCGCCCCACTTTCCCTTTCACCACTTTTACCCCCTCACCCTTCCCTCCTTTGCCTCCTTCGTGTGTGAGAGAGAGAGCGAGAGGCGAAGGTGGTCGTGTGGCTCAGTGACAACGTGGTTGGAGCCTCGGATGTCGAGGAAGCTCCAGGTGACTCGTGGATCGTCGGTGGTGGCTAGTTGGCTGAAGATTGGGCGTTGGGTCGCGGAGAGCTCATTTTAGGTACACACCTCACCCCATGTTGTAGAAAGCATGAAAATGATAAGAATGCATGGAGTCTAGGTAAATTTACATTCCTAGAATTCATTGTGAATTTATGATAATTTATGGTGGTATTTAAGGTCATTTATGGCATTGTGTTGTTTTGGGTTGTTTTGACCCCTATGGCTTCTCGAATTTATTTCTCCTTGCATGGTGAATGGATTTTGGTTTTGTTTATGCAGATTTGGAGTAGACTCGAGGGTCTACCATATTTGTTTTAGTTGGATTTTGTGGTACTTATTTTGGGAGTCTGCCCTTTAGTCCCATTTTGGGCGATCTTGCGGGTGGGTGCCCTGGGTCGTTTTTTGGTTTCATAGAAAATGGCATACTGACTCATTTCATTATGCCATTTTTCTGTAAGATTAGGTCTTTTGGGCAAAATTCGGTCGGTCAAACCTCCTCAGTCTATCGTTTTCGGCTATGAGTGTTGACTGTTGTGTTCCAGTTCAGTCAATTAGATTTATTCAGTTTACCAAACCAGGAACTTTTAGTCGTCCGGTTTGATTTTCAGTTTGTCGTTTTGGGTGTTTGTACCTATTTTAGTGGACCAGGAGATTTCAATATACCAAGCCAATTTTGATATGTCAAATCAGGGCCCAGCTATTTTATAAGATGTGATTCTTGTGGGTTTTTCGGATTGGTTTGCTTTACCCATTTGAGATGGGATTGTAGGCCATCAGTAGTGGTCATGTGGGACACCTAAGGTGCCATTTTGTTGATGTTTTTGAATGAGTTTCCAAAGATATAAAATGATTTGGAAATGGTTTTAAAAGAGATGGTTGGCCCGTTTTGGAAAATAGTTTTCTTGGTTTTCTAGGTACAGGTCGAGACACCGTGGGACTGTGTCTTCGAGACCATGGAATGTGACGACATTGTTGGGTGGTCGGGCACGTCTTCCTAGTTGAGGTCGGGGGCCAAGTTAGCTGAGGCTAAGAGTCATCAGGTTTTGGAGATATGAGACTCCCTGACTGTCGTCTCGAGGCTAGGGTTGTTATCTGTGGGTTGAGGTGTTTTGAAGCGTGATAGGGAAGTATGATACTCCTACTGTCACTGTGAGCATTGAGGCTTGAGTATTGTCGAGTTTGGAGGTATGACATTCCCTCCTAAACACCATGTGGAGGACGTCGTGAGGAGGCATACCTTATGGTGGCCAATGCGAGTGGGACATGTGCCTTGTAGTTGGTAGTATCCTGAGAGACAGGACTACCTTCCCTGGTGGGGGTTGGCTCTGTAAGGGTTTTCCAGGTGGGAGGATCGTGGGATGGTGGTTAACTCCTGCACAGGGTGGCACATCGTGACAGTGCAGTGCATTTCGGTGACTGCTTGTGGCCAGAGTTGGTTGCTTAATGCTAGGTTTCCCAACTCACTGTGTGTGGTTTTAGCCATTGAGGGCCTTATTTGTGGTTTTAGGCTAGTATAGCTCAATCAGTTGTTTTGGTTGATGTGGGCCTCGTTTGTTGTGGTTTTGGCCTTATGGGCGGGGTTAGTGGGATTTTAGAGAAAATGATTTGCGAAATGATTTTTAAGGAAAATTAATTAAAGTTTTGTTTTCCGTCGATTTCGTAGGGTGCGTGCTGGGTGACTTTTGTCACTCACATTTTCTTCATAGTTTTGGGCTACAAGTGTAGACATGCAGATGAGTTTTGGCATAGTGTATATAGTCTGAAGTCTCGTAGCTGCACACATAAGTTCCTGGTAGTTGATATTTCTGCTTAGCTTTTAATTTCCTGTAACTTAATTTGTTTTAAATTATTATGGAAATTAGGGGCATTATAGATTAGTATCAGAGCACCAGGTTCACTAGGTTGCAATAGCCTAGGGTGTTCGGTCTAGAGACTCCATAGGTTTACATGCATGGTAGGGTCTACAACTGGTTTTCTTCATTGTTTTCGGTTGCTGTTTTGTTTGTGGTGCAGGTGTTTTGCCTCTCTCCTTGTAGGATGCCACCTCGTGGGTGTAAGGATAAGGCCCCTATCGAGGAATCCGAGCCCCAAGAGGATGTGGACGGATGGACGGATGTTCGTGCCGAATTGCGATGCTTGGCACACCGGATCTCCCATGCCTTCAGCAAGAGTAGTGCCAATGAGCTGTTAGGGGACCCGTGGCTGAGTCAATTCACGAAGCATTGTCCGCCGTCATTCAAGGGCAAGGTAGGTGTGACCATGCCGGTGGAACCCATGGGCGCGGTTCACCAAACCTACTCCGGTGTGCGGAAACACACTGGGAGGTCCGATACAGTCACAGCGAAAATGGTGAATCCGAAGGAAGAGACAAGACTCAGAAACACCAAAGGGAAGACAAAAAGGATAAGGAAAGGAGTCGCCACCTAGTCTTTTAATGGAAAGACGAGGAAAACCAAAAAAACAACAAAAAGGCAGAAAGCAAACAAGATGCAAAGATGCATGTGTGATCCGTGCCTAATGGATAATGCAAGATGAATGCGGGCCAGAGAAAGGGTAAGGATTTTGGTTACGCATGGGGAAGGGGTTAGGCA
>JAMKQA010034339.1:0-10589 GCA_024699735.1 Posidonia australis | reverse complement strand
TAAGTGTTTTATTTGCTTTTCAGTGAATTTTAATGGTTTTAGTGTTTTATTGGGTCATGTGGGCTAGTGTGAACCTAATTGGGCTTGTGTGAGCTAGGGTTTTGGTGGTCGCGACCAGAGCATCAACCGGAGGAGCCTGCTTCCAAATGAGCTCAAAATTGGGGTGTCTACACAGTCAAATAGCAAACTATATCTCAAAAACTGACACGATTTCTTTCTTTTCTAAATCATACTCATGTTTTTTAAAAACATTCCTTTTCTTTTCTTTTAAATCTCATGCATGCTTTTTAAAACTTGATACTCTACTTGAATTAGCCACTCTTGCTAAATCAAGTCACAACTACTAGAGTGTGCCACACTAGCACTGAGCCTCTGTTCAGTCAAACAATAGGTAAATCTCAAAACTAGCACAATCGCTTTCACTTTTCTAAACACCTTTGTTTTACTTTAAAATCTCATGCTTTTCTCAATCATCTTTCTTTTCTTTTAAAAACTTATACTTTTCTGAAATACTTTTCTTTTCTTTTAAAAACTTATACTTTTCTAAAATACTTTTCTTTTCTTTAAAAATCTCATACTTTTCTGAAATATCTTTTTATTTCTAGAAAATCTCATGCTTTTTTTCTAAAAAATCTTTCTAATTCTATAAAAATCTCATGCTTTAATCTAACGCATCTTTAGAAAGTATCTTTAGACTAGATTTCTGCCCAAAACATAAATCTCAAATCTTTCTAAAACACTAGTCTTGGTTGGAACTAGTCCTAAAACTTAAGTCTCTACATACTCTAGCCATTAGGTCTCTCTGGTGTGTTGTGCTGCCCGATGCCAAGCAACCGACACCTGGCCACAAGCAGTTCAACGAGGTGTGATCAATGGTGTCTACACTACTACGATGAAAGTCCCCATGTAGGGTATACCACTGCCTTGATCAATAGGCCTCACTATACTAGGACCACACTGGTCACTGTCTCAACAATGATGTATGTGATTTAAAATAGATTGACAATTAATGGGATATTTTGGATTTTATCTTTATTTTTTAGCATTATCTTCAATTAAATATAAGCTATAACATTTAAATGTGATAACTTATCATAGAAAGCTCATTTTTGGCAAATAAAGATAAGTGATCTTAATTATCAAGTCATCCAAATTTCGATAATTTCTTGGAATTATTTAGCACATATAATGATTTATATGCTACGTACATATTATTTAAATATTGGGAAATTATAAAAATTATAATAAATATGGGAAAAATCATGGTAATATTTATACATATCCCATATATGATATTAAGACTCAGGATGACAAAATATGTAGAGAGAGAATTCTAGAATTGTCGTCGCTTGTCCATGTGGCAATGAGACTTGTTACCTCTCAACGTGGCAACTAAGACTTGTCACCTCTTATTGTAGCAACTAGTCATGTCGCCTCTCAAGGTGGCAACTTCCTGATCTTTTTGCATTTTTTCCTTCTCTTTTATCTTAACTCATAGAGATACATTAAAAATCCAGAAAACTTCAGAAATTCCATGAGAAAATCTGGAAGAAGGTTTAAACTCCTTAGCCATGTGATCTGGGACGCCTCAAGGGTTCCTATCTTAGGTGAACATTGGAAAATGCAATAATAGGATATCTAAAGAACCTAATAAGTCGAGTGAACTAAGAATTAATTAATCTACTAATTAATCATTTTAACAATTAAAATCCACATTCTGATTGAAACTACTTTGATTAATTAGACTTTGTTTGGCATGCCTTCTATCTAAGATAGACCTTGATTGTTAGAACAGGCGGGCAATTGTGCCGCCTATTTGAGCAACGCCACTGTTCGTCGCCTCTCTTATCGACGACGAGTTCTGATGTCACTTTTATCGACGACGTCAAGTAGACACGTACTATGTGCCTCGATTGCAGGGTGATTTGGCCTTTGTTTGCACAATAGGTTATAGGAAACTTCTGGAACAGTGTCCTTTATTAAACTTAGTTGTAAACATTTTCTTTGTATTTCATTGGCATAAGAGTTGTAAATTTTCTTTTCTTAGAAAGCTTGTAATAGGTTAAAATTAGTATAATATAGAGTCTGTTACTCCCCTATAAACTTGTAATCTCTTGAGGAGAGGAGCAACAAGAGAAGGTCATGTCCTCAAAAGCCCACTACTCCAACTACTTTGGCATGCCAAGCACTCCGATCTCTGTGGGTCAGGCCAACAGCTCCACGGGATTTCAGTTCCACACGTCAACCCCAAAAAGAACCTAGTCCATTGATAAAGGAGGAGGGGAAGAGGTGAGCTATTCGCAACCTTGGAGTGTTTCGCCATCTGTTAATTCACATATATTCCCTGTTGGAACCTCCAACCAAATCCATCAATCTATGGCCTATCCTAACCACTGTGGCCCACAAGTTTCCAATACCCATGGATCTTCTCTCTTAAACTATCACTATGGCCCAATAGCTACACCTTTCATGGGAAATACATATACAGTACTACCAAGTCTAGCAGCTAATTCCCCAATATATGGCCCTATAACATAATCTCCCGCTCAACATACTACGACATGCTACCCTTCTTTTGTCTAGCAAACTGTCCAATCCCCACTAAGCTACCACTTACATCCTTATCTAGGGGCAACTCAACCAATACCAACACTGGCTCAACCCTCCTTTCTTCCTCCATATGGTACTTCTCACTAACAATAGTTCCCACAATTTCAAGGGAACCAAGGCTAGGAGCAGTCAGTCATTTCGGGGGCACACATCAAGAAGATAATCTCAGACGCACAGGTTGAGGTGGGAGTCACATCTAGGACATCGATCATCTTCGATACATCAAAATTCCATCTTGTTGTTCTGCCACTGGGATTTAAGTTGCCTAAAACACCAAAGTACGATGGGACAGGCGATCCACAAAGTCATCTAGCCACTTTTATCATGGACGCCCTGCCATGTCAGCATGACAACAGGCTCATGGTTTATCTCTTCTTCCAAAACTTGGAAGGAGAAGCATTGAGGTGGTTCAATATGCTCACGGCGCATGACCTTAGTAACTTCAAGATTGTGCTGGATAAATTTGTACAACAATACGTCCACCGTATCCAGCACAAACCCACCATTGTACACCTCCTAGCTGAGAAGATGAAGCTGGACGAAAACTTCACCACCTATGCTAGCAGATGGAGGGACATGGTAGCCCAATCAGAATGTCGTATCCTCAAAGAGCAAGTGGTTGAAGTTATCGCCTAGAACACCACTAGTGCACTGAGAGCAGATCTACTGATGGGTGACTTCAACACATACTCCTAGCTATACGATAGAGCCACAAGAGTCCTCTCTAACAGGAAGGACTTACACTTCCTGGGGTATGAAGAAAGGGACAAGAAGAGGGCCTCCAGCTATGAACTTGAACACATTACAAGTGACGTGGCCCAAGTCTCGAACCAACATGAACAGAGGGGATCACTAGTCCAACACCAAGGTCAGCCAATGCATTGTCAGCCACAACAACATTAAGGGAAATGCTAGTATCAACCACCGCCACAACAACTAGTTCAACAACAGCCCCAATAATACCACCAACAACAACCCCAATATGAGCCGCCTCCATACTTCCAAGTGTACGCCCAATAGGAGCGACAATAGAGGCAACAAGGGCAACAACAAAATCAGAAGGGCTACCATGTCGTCCCTCTGCCGCAGAATTACTACGAAATCGAAGAGTAGGACTAAGAGCCACTCCTAGCATTGCTCAACCATGCTTTTGGAATGCTGAAAAGGTGTGGAAGTTCACTGCCCAATCATCTAGTAATATACATGGAGGAGAACGAAGACGAGCCGATAATGCTCGAGCTAGTGGACGTCTAGTGCATGCAAACAGAGCCGGATCCGAAGCCACTGATCGAAGAAGAGGAGGTCCCTAGAAAGACATGCCCATCTACGATGAGAATGAAGATCAAGACGACATATGGGACAACCAGTAGGTCCAAGAAATGCTAGCCAAAGGTATCATAGCCTCCATTAACCAAGGACCACCTCCAATACAAGAAAATTCCGCCTGAGATCGGCTAATCTATGATGAATATGTTGATGTAGACTGGTATGATCTAGAGGCCGCCATCCATTTGCTCTGCCAACACCCTCATGAAGCTCGTGCTAGAGATGAGCCTCTTCCAAAGCCTCCGGATGCAATAGTGAAGCCCATTAGGGGCACCAACAAATACGCCAGTCAGGAGGACATCAACCATGGAAGCCTAACGGGATTCAAATGGATAGACCAAACCATCAGGAACATGTCAGAGGAACCAGGCCAGGACCAATCCAACAGTGAACCCAAGAAAGCGAAGACCAGACGCAAATCGAAGGAAAAACACAAAGTTGCGCCAACACCAGTGTAAGAAACCTCAACGCCAGGGGCAGGCTCCTACAACCGTTCCACAGGTATACCTTTCCATTTGGGGAGGGAGATAAGAGCCTCGATCGAGCTCGACTAGGGGTAAGGTCATTATTCATTGCAAGAAACTTGTAAATAAGACATTAATTTAGACATTTCCTTCATTTGTCCTTATTTATTTTGAATGCTAGGCTAGATTAAAATAACAATAAAAAATAATGACAAATGATTGATGAATGTAGCTCATACCCGACACCTTATAGCATTAAGCAGAACTACTAACATATTATCCATTGATTATCCCTAAGCAAAGACTGTAACATTTTGGAAAGATCCACCCAATGGGTAGAACGACCTGAAGATCTCCTCAGATCTGTAGAAGTTACATGTACTCTAAAAGTATACCCTTCAACTAACATGCTAAAAGCCCAAAGAGGACCCAAGACCTAGTACTAGCTAAGGAAGAAAATTGTCTCTAAAAGAGAAAAGAAGTTGAGCAACTAGGGTGACCTAAACCTTGTCCTATCTACACATACACCTGTATAGAGATATGAGAGAAAAGCAGACTCAGAACCTGGGCATATCATGAAAAGTCGCTCGCAATATACAATATGGCCTCCTAGCATAAGTCCGAAAAGGCAGTGATAGAGGAGTGCACCAAAACCAAACAACTTAAAAACACCCAAAAGAAGGAAGTGCATGCTGAGTACGTCATTATAGTATAAGTCCGAGAAGGTAGTGATGGGCAGGTACTCAAAAGGAAGTGAGACAACTGACGAATAAGTAGATGTGCCATCATAGCATAAGTCCGAGAAGACAGTGACAAGCAGGCATCTACAGAAAAATAATGTGAGAGGGGAACGCCAAAAGAAAAGAAAAAAAAAGAAAGAAAAGAAAGCTAAAACCTTGGGTTAGCTATAGGCGTATTAGGATCAATCACCGACGAGTGGCACAAAAGCTATAACCGACGCCGAGAGCCTGTTGAACCTTAAGTCTCCCCCACTCTTCTATTCATAGGCAAGGGGTTGAAAAATCCTAAAAACTCATAGACATATAAATAAGGGAGGTAATAATCAATTAAGACCAGCACGAAGTTTTGAGTCCTCAAAAGGCTAAGGCATGATAAAAGGAACAACTCTATGCTAAATGCATAAGCGAGAGGGTGGTGACCGTGCTGATCATCATAATCACAAATAAAGAAAATCAGAAAAATAAAAAATCCAAAAATCAAAAAAAAAAATAAAATCCAAAAGAATAAAAAAAAAAAAAATCAAAAAAGCAAAAAAAAAATCAAAAAAATTAGAAAAAGCCAAAAAACATAATAAGTAGTGCCATCCACCTTACCTATAAGTGAAAACATAGTAAGTAAAGAAATTGGAATTGGTTTGGTCGGTGAAGCAACCATCAATCCACTAGATTTTAAAGATAAACGTCCTACTCAAGCGTGTCTTCACGGTTTGGGTGTGTTTTTCCCTACAAAGACATTGCCCCGCAATGATCTTAGAGCATCCACAAATGACTCACAATCGACGTCCACTGGGCTTTGATTTTCCATCTCCTAGCTGAGACCAAAGACTAATTCCCTTCACCTAATCTTAGGTATAGGGGAGTAAGGATAACACTATAGTACTTTTCCTAGGCAACTTAGCCAACCCCTTTAGGGTAGGGAAAGATACACTTCTGATTACAAACATATTTATTAAGTGTACAGGTTCCATCTCCCACCATGTGTTAATACATCAAGTCCCACTGTGGCACTACATCAAGTCCCACCATGGCAGTACACAAAGTCCCATCGAGAAGGGACTCCTGCCTTTGGAGTCCCAACTTTGTACGAAGACACAGCTCTGATTAAGAGGCAAAAAACCTAGTTTGGTAAAGGAAAGATTCACTCCCTCACCCAGTTCTTTATTCATAGAACTCCTTAACTTACTAAGTCAAGTTATGGGATAGCGGTTCTTTCTTGAGAGTACTAGTTATGCTCGAAGATGGAAAATACTTGACCACAATGAATTGCATCCATGCATCTTGCATATGTCTATATGGTTAGGGACCACCTGTATCCCGTTGGCCTAACTTGTGCCATATGGACCATTCATTGCATATTGAATGTTGACCTTACATTTACATTATTGTTTGCTTGAACCATGCATCCATTCATTTAGGAACCATGCATTGGAAGTGGCGCATTGACGGAGCAATGTTCTTCGAGTGTGTTAGAAACCTTTAGAACGTGTAATCCTCCTAAAACCTTATTCAAGTCCCAACCTATTCAATTCAATATTCCAATCCAAGCAAACTCTCAAACAAGAAGCCACAACAAATAGCTTTTTATTCATCTTAGTTTTTGCCCCGTTGAAGTGTCACTATACATGGTTGACATGGTCTCGACACCAGCTACGATAAAGAGTCCCGGCTTGACCCCGCCATGCCTGAGTCTTCAATGTGACGACACTCTTTAGCTTAATCGAACCACTAGGCTGTGCGACCATGTCTCGAAACCAAGTCAGTTCATCTTCTCACCTTTTGGCTATGTGATCGTGTTTCGAAACCAATATGTGTAGATCTTTTTGGAATCCATGGCGAATCATTTGAGAGTGAGCTTCCTATTTTAAGAAATGCTCAATGGGAATATCATTCTTACCTTGGAGCTAATTTTATTCCAAGATCAACTCCAAGGAGGGGCATTTGTAGATATCTCATTTTCACATTTCCTAAAGTTTACTTAGGATATGAACTCTTGAGGCGTCCTAGATCACGTGGCTAAGGAGCTCTAACCTTCTTCTAGATTTTCCCATGAAATTTCTGTGTTTTTCCGGATTTTAGTGCATCTCTGTGGATTAAGATAAAAGACAGGGGATAATCTATAAAAGACTAAGGCGTTACCTGTACAACAAGCGACAAAATCAATCACCACTTCAAGTGGCGACAATGTTAGTCACCACATCAATAGGCAACTAGGTTCTCAAGGTGCCACGTTAATAGGCGACTATAACCTTGGGTCTTCTCTCTCTTAATAATTTGTCATCCCAGGTCTTAATATGACATATGAGATATTTATAAATATTATCATGATTTTTTCCATAATTATTATAATTTCTATAATTTTCCAACATTTAAATAATATGTGCTTATTATATAAATCATTATAAATGCAAAATAATTCACGAAAATTATTGAAATTTGGCAAACTTGATAATTAAGATCACATATCTTTATTTGCCAAAAATGAGTTTTTTATGATATGTGTAGACACTCCGATTTTGAGGTGACTCATTGATAACTCTCCAGATGTTGCTTTGGATGTGGCTGACCCTTGAACCAATCCTAAACCCATAGCAAGCCTACAGCCCAATTAGAAATCTAGACAAGTAGGGGAGAGCACTTAGCTAGCACACTTCTAGCACACCTAGTTAGTACACTTACCTAGCACACCTAGCTAGCACACTTACCTAGCGTACCTAGCTAGCACACCTCCCTAGCACACCTAGCAAGCACATTTATCTAGCACACCTAGCAGGCGCACATGCCAGGTGCACATAGCAGGCGTACATCCCAGGCGCCCAGCCATTTCGCAGGCTGCAGGCTGTTGGCTTTCCACCTCCCATGGCTGTTACCTCTAGCAACGAATATGCCATGGAATCTTCCAGGCTTTTCGTCTACGAGGCTCCTTGCATTCTCCATGAGTTACTCTTGAGAGTTCCCTATAAATAGACACCTATAGGTAGCCATTTGGGAGATTAGAAAGATTGAAGACACAGAATTGCAATCAGAATTCTGCAGTTGTCCCTTTGAGTTCTTAGCTTTCCTCTTGCATCCAGAGATATCCTCAGCCCTTCCAAAGCATCAAGGAGCTTATTATCTTGAGTCTTCTTCGAAGGAACATCCAGGGCAAGGTAGGCCTTCTCACTTTTCTCTTTTTATTTCTTGTTCTTTTACATTGGAATAAGGCATGCTAGAAGCTTATATATGTTCTTTTTTTCGTCATATATTCATGAGATTTCAGTAATGATTTTGCTCGTTCTTTTTGTAAAATGTTCTCCTTGTTAATCCATGCTCTCATTTGCAAGCATACTTACCTTTCTTCTAGCATAAAAATCTGCACCATGTTTGTATATAAGCTGTCTTTTTCTTAATGTTTCTTTACACATGAATCCATGCTAAGCATCTAAATGTTTAAATCATGCAGTAGAGATAGGATAGTTTGTTTGTGTTTTGGTAGGATTTGCTCATATCATGTTTATTCCCTTACATTTTGCATGTTTTCATACATGAACCCATCAACTCATTTTTAGTTTTAAATACATGATTAATAAGATAACTTTCGATCATGTGCATCCCATCGTGTTTTTCAACACTTAATAATGGCATAAATCCATCTGTATCTGCATGAATCACCCATCTCTTTTCTGGGTTAGATTCTGGATCAGATTGCAGTTTGATCCAGATTCTCTGGGGTGCACCACTCAGGCGCACCAAACCAAAGCACCACTCCGGCGCCCCAAGTAGGTGCACCAGACTGGTCAGAGAGCAAAACACTCACATTGGCATCTTTGTTTGCATGGCTTTATGGAGGACTTCGAGCTTGATTCTTTCATTGATTGGTTCTTTGATATTCCAAGATTTCACATGCATGTTTTCGGTTTTAAACCAGATCATTTTCCGATTGTTTTCTCCCTTTGGATATTCAGTCCTTGGCTGGAATCTGGTAGGCTGGTTGCACTTTACTCCTACGTGGAGAGCCTTATGCATCAGCCCATGATCTAGTAGCATGGCTGAATCCTGCATCCCTCATTTAGCACAAAATAGGTGGGACCTTGTGTGTGGCTACCAGCCATTGAGCACGAGGACCACAAATCATTGCATTTACATGTTTTTTTTCATGTTTTACAGAATGATTTTACATTGCATACCTTTCCAGAATGCATTCCCTGATGTTGGCTTTGCATAGTTTTCTGTTTTCCTCAGCACGTTTTCCTAGCCCACCTAGACATACATAGGTGGCACACCAGTCTGGCACACCAAACAGGCTCATTGGCCTATTTTGAGTAGAACACAATAGGTTTCTATATGTTTTTGGCATGCTTTCTCGACTCGATTCACTTCTGAGTTTTCTTTGGCTTTCTTCCTTGATGTACTAGGAAGGCACTACTCTGTTTTTAACTATTTTCATGCATCTTAGATTGCATTAGAAATATAGCAAAGCAAGGATGATAAATCACTCAAGATATTAGATCTTTGATCTTATTGTGCAATATTATTGCATCAACACTTGACCCAGCATACGAGCGATATTTCTGAGCATTAGGACACACCCTTACACATCATGCACCTATATTTTAGACACCACACTCATTAGCATGGCATGGCATATTGCCCTTGGGCGTACAACAAAGGTTGCAAAGCTGACATTCCATAAGCGAAAGAGAAACCAATAGAAGACCGATTTATCGGGCGTACGAGGGTGCCTAACACCTTCCTTGTACGTAACAGGGATCCTTACCCATATTTTCTGGTTTACGCAGACCTTCTTCATTGTTTTGCATGATTTTCATGTTATATGGTTTTCCTCGTCTTCCATTTAAATTGACTAGGTGGCGACTCCTGCATTTGCATATATTTTATTTTTGCCGTGACTTTGCCGACTTTGGTATATTTTTGCCATTCTCGACGGCATGGTTACAGGAACTGGCGACTCCGTTGGGGATAACCAGATCCCGACTTTGTTTTGGTTTCTCTTTTACTTCGGCTTTCTCCTTGCTTGCTTTGTTTTTCCATGCCATGCTTTGTTTAGTGGTGTCTTCTTACATGCATTGCCTTTGTTATGTTGTTTTTTTCCTTTCACACTTTTGCCATGTCACCACTTTTGCACATATTAGCACATGCTTTCGTTTGTTTATCCATGTCTACTTGCATGTTTATTTCCCTTCTTGTATATGCCATACCTAGGAGATTAGAGACGTGCTTGCTTCCCCTTTTGGTCAATGAAAACATAACAACCAAAATCAAATCATAAGGCAAACTAGGGACAAATTGCAAATCTTCCCCCATGGTTTAATAAGCTTGCAAGTAAAAAACTTAAAGCATACATTGCATACATCATAGGGCATGCATCTTCTCCTCTCCTAGGCTTACCTATACAGTCTGCGAAGGACATGTTTCGGTGGTTCATCCTAATGGCTTTGGCATGGGATGAAAA
>JAMKQA010034338.1:0-14731 GCA_024699735.1 Posidonia australis | reverse complement strand
TATTTCGTAGACTTGTCTTTGTTGTTTTTACATGATTTTTCATGTATATGGTTTTCCTTGTCTTCCATAATAGATTAGGTGGCGACTCCTTTTGTTTTGCTTTTTCGACGTGATTTTGCCGACCGATTTCGCATTCTTTTGCGGAATCTCCTCGCCGACATGGTTACAGCGGGGCCATGCCTATCCACAAGTGAAATAAAAGAGGAAGCTCCTCCTGATGCCTCGAGGCCTCCTCGACCATCAGATCACTTCACCGTAGCCCCAATGGACATCCACCTTCCTCAATGCCGTCGCTGGAGCACCTCTACGGCGAGGTAGGTGGGAGGCCCGCTCCTGTCGATAGATCCCCGATCTACTTCAATGGATCTTCTCGCCTCTCCTTCCTCTTGCTTCCCGTGGGGTCTGATCACAATCAGACCATGGGAAGGCTTTGTATGCCCCTTCTGATGGCCATCGGCGGTGGAGCACCGTGGCCGGTGACAGTCCTTTTTTTATTTATTTAAAAAGCAAATTAAAACGTTTTATTTGAATAAAATACAGAAACATTGTTTTTCTTTCAATCAAATCTTTTTTTTTTTATTACGCATAGGTCCTTTTATTACAAATAGGTCCTCCATTCATTTTTCATAAATCATTTGAATAATGTTTTCACTGAAAATTTTGCATTTTCCCCCCTTGAACATTTAAAATAATGTTTTCCGGGCATTAAACTTTAGCAAAAGCCCTCAAGTTTTCTTTCAATGCATTTTAATTCAACATTTTTGCATAAAAGACCCTAAGCTTTCCTGAAGATTTTCTAAATGTACATTTTTTTGTGAAAATTGCATTTAAGCCCCTGTATTCTTTTGAAATCATCTAGAATGCTTATTTTGCTGATTAAATTGCGCTTTAGCCCCTATAATCTTCTGAAACTTTTCTGAGAGCATGTTTTAGTGGTTAAATTGCATTTAGACCCCTAGAATTTACTGAAATTCTCCAGAATGCACATTTCTTTGGTTTATTTGCATTAAAACCCCTGGTTTTTTTGAAAAACTTCTCTGAAGCCTATTTTCTCTGGGTAAATTGCATTTTAACCCTTAGTCTTTACTGAAATTCTTCTGAGTGCTTTTTTCTCTGTGAATTACATTTTTTACCCCTGATTTCTTTTAGAACTCTTCTGGATGCTTTATTCTATTGGGCAATTTGTAGTTTTAACCCTTGCACTTCACTGATTTTAGTATGAATGCCTGTTTTCTAGGGTAAAATGACTTTTTGCCCCTGAAACTTTCTGAAATTTTCTTGAATCATTTTTGTTGCATATTTTAATCTAAATTTCAACAGAATGACATTAAATGCATGTTTTAGTAGCAAAATTGCATTTTAACCCCTAGGAAACTTCAATTTGACTAGGATTGCACATTTTTGTACATTTGTCCCCGGATTTCTTCATAATTGCATAGAATGTGTTTTCCTATGTATTTTTGATGATTTGGGCTTCAGAACTTCAGTTTTCTTCAAAATTTGGGTTTTTTTCACAAGGCCCCTAGAATTCTCACTATTTACACTCACATATGCATTTTGCACATTTTTTTCACATCTTTCCGCACAAGTTTTCTTGCCTTTTCCTTCGTTGCTTTGCGCAAGCTTTCCTAGCTTGTTTCTAGCTTGGTTTTCTCGCCGTTTCCAGGATTCTCCCGATTTTTTTCGCCTTTAGATTTGTTTTGGTTTTCCGTCACCTGAGGGCATACTATAAAAGGCTTGACAAAGCCGACATGGTCCCGAAATGAGGATTATTTTCCCCTTTTTGATTTTCTCGGATTTATTCGAATTTCCGTTGTTTTGTGAAACACTTTTCGAGAATTTCTCAATTTTCACGATTTTCGTCATCACCCAAGGGCCTACAGTAAAGCGGCATTATCAATGCCTACATTTGACCCTCAGATTAATTTTTTCCCTTCATTTCATTTCTTCACTTTGACTTGGTATGTTTTTCAGTCATATTCAAGCATGAGCATATAGAATAAGCAAGCATACATCCATAGACCATTGATAATAGGGAAACCTAGAAAGACCAAGTTTTCTCGGGCGTATGGGGTTGCCTAACCCCTTCCCCATGCGTAACCAGAATCCTTACCCTTTCTCTGGCCCGCATTCATTTGTGCATTGTCCATTAGGCACGGAGCACACACATACATTCTACATCTTATTTGCTTTCCAGTTTTCTTGTGTTTTTTGTTTTCCTCATCTTTCCATTAAATGATTAGGTGGCGATTCCTTTCCTTATCCTTTTTATCATCCCTTGGTGTTTCCAAGTCTAGTCTCTTCCTCCGGATTCACCATCTTCGTTGTGACCATATTGGATCTCCTTGTGTGTTTCCATGCACCCGGTAAGAGGAGAGCAGTGTAAGGGTTCCATCGGCATGGTCACACCAGGCCAACCATGTCATCGTAGCTCCATGCAAAGACATCCACATATTCTTTCAAGAAGGCTATAAGTTCTGCCTTTTCTTGTGGCGATAGCTTGGCATTTATGCGTGTTTCCTTAAAATTTTCTACTATGCCAATGTTGACAAGCTCTGTCCCTTCCTCCACATGTAAGTTAGGCCCCTCTAAGTCATTGTCATAAGGCTAAAAGTGTAAGGGCACATTATCATCATTTTCAGCATCTGCACCAACTACCTCAGTAACATCTTCTTCATCTCCATAAGCAACGAGCTTAGATAGAATTTCTTGCTCAAAGGTTGGATCTGTAATATCGACTAAGAGGATTTCCTCTAATTCTGTCCCATGATGGTGCTTCATAACGGTCATAGTGATTTTGTGTTCTTGTAGTTGCAATGTGCGGCCTCTTCTGCAACACGACTGCTTGGGCCAATTGAAGATTTGGGGCTTTCTACTTCAGAGGTTGGTACATCTCTATTTACATGTTTTGATTTTTCAAGATTTTCTGATTTTTTTTGTGTTTTCTGGTTTATCTGATTTTTTTGTATTTTCTGGGTTTTCTGATTTCTTTTTTGTATTTTCCATAATATTTACAAAATATGTTGCATGCTGGTGGCTGTCCAGCTACTGACTAATGAAATTGCTGTCGCCTGTGTTGATTCCTGAGCCTAACTCAGGGTTTTTTTCCCCTCACCCTTTAGGTGAGGCTTAGGTTGCCAATACCAGCTAGACCCGCCTACTAGTTGTCAAGAGATTAACTTCATTGGTCTAACGAACACTTTTTCTGATTCTTGAAGGACCATAACTGATGCTTGATCCTGTTGTGGTACTGGTGATTTTGACTCCAACTCTGAATCAACTGCCTTTCCCTTCCTCATTCTGTTGTGCTCTGCTAGATCCTCTACGAGCACATCTAATTGTTCATGAAACAAAACATCTAAGTCTCCAAATACGTCATCTGTCATGTTGTTTTCTAAATGCAACGTTGTTGAACCTACTTTCTGAATAGAGTCTTCCACTACCGTTGCCTGACACAATGCCGACTGTCTTGACTCTAACAAAATTGAGCAATTCTAAAACTGCTCACGAATTTGCTCAAGAATATGTTCTGATTCTAACTGATCATTCTCTGAATAGGAATCTTCTGGACAAATCCAAACCATTGTTGATTGTGTCACTGAGACTGTAAACGGGCTTTGGTTCGAATCTAAGATACCTACACTGGCGAAGTTAGTCATGTCTCGAGGAATGATCATCTTTGGAGACATACAAGAGTGTGGGAATCTCTTCTTCTGGAACTGATGCACATATCCCAATCCTTCATTCTTTCTCCACTCTTCTGCCTTGATTGGCTAAACGATTCCTTGGCCATATTGCCCATGGGGGGTTCCTCTCTCGTATCCCCACTTGCAACACAAGTTATCGACCATCGAACGGGGATTATTACGAATGGCTAGATGGCTGATGTGCGAACATAGGAATGAAGTTAACCAGCTCAAACTGGTTGACACAGTATAGAATATCAGAAGGCTTGGAATTAAACTGGACAGTCTAGGGAGCTACAACAGAGACCGCCTCAACCTTCTCCAAATCTTCCACCATGACAACAACAACGTTGTGATCCTAGCAGAACTTGATCATACGATGAAGAGTTAAGGGAAGGACCTGATGCTTTTGAAGCGAAGGGCGTCCAAGTAGGAGATTAAAGGAGGGCTCAATGTCAACGACTTAGAATTCTACATCGAAGCAGGCTAGACCAGTGATCAATGGGATGACCAAAATTCCAAGTGCAACACGGTGCGTATTATCGAAGGCTGTCATCCTATTCATAGCCAGTATTATATCTTCAGGCTTGAATCCGATTGCACTTGCAATACACAAGGGGCAGACATTTAAACCTACTCCATTGTCTACCAAAGTGAGAGGGATGCGAAAACTTCAGTATTGCATGACGATGAACAAGGGAGAATTGTGATTTGTTCTCGACAATGGCAACTCTTGACTCAAGAAGGAGATCACTTATGGCGCTGCAATCATACCCACCATACTCTCAAGGGTGGCTAGCTCGATGGTTGGGGATACATGGGTAGCTTGGAAAATTCTAAGGAAGGCTTCCCTATGCTCAGTTGAAGTATGGAGCAAGTCCCAAATTAAGATGTCGGCTTTGACTTTCTTAAGTTGAGTGGTTATATCGGCTGAAGGTTGGTCTTTTTTTGTGGGAACAGGCGGAGCTACTCCTAGTGCAGGTGGTTGTGAGAGCAGAGCTTGCAACTGTATGGGAACTGGTGCTCGAAGGCTAAGCTCGAGTGCTGAAGATCTAGAGGGTTGAGCTTCTAACTGGATGGAATTTGGTGTTGCAAGACTAGGTTTGGGTGCTGGAGGTCTATACACCCTACCCAAACGTGTTACTTCTGTACACATTTCTATGGCATAATTATATGGAACACAATGAGTGTCATGGGTAAGGATGATGACAACCGGAGGACGGGCTGCTAGTTCTACTAGGATAGCTGGCGAATATGAAGCTTGGTTGCCTTAGGGTGCTAAAGATTGAAAAGGTTCGGATTGTGGCCAAGACAAAAGGCAAACTGGTGTAGGTGGATGTGGATGTATGATAGGCAGTGCCACGGTGTACTCCAACTCGACGATAAAGTGGGTCATATTAATTGAGCCTTAGGAACCACCAAGGAAAAATCAATACAACTAATAGGGACAAGTAGATGATACATTATGAATGAGATCAGTAGAACAAAAAGTGGATGAGATGGAATCGAGAGAGAAGATGGAATTTACTCCCAAGGGACCTGATGCTCTCGAGGCTGAATATTGAGGCAAAGGCTGGCTAATAATGCTAGTATGTGCTGGGGGTGCTTGTGCGGCCACCGATGCAGGCGTTGGGCTATTGCCTATGTGCTAATCATAATGATCTTCTGGTCAATCAAGTCCTGGATTGCGTCCCTTAGTGTAAGGCAATTATCCATCAAGTGGCTTGCGACTCGATGGAAATTGTAGAATGCATTCGTATTATACCATGAAGGAAGTAGACTTGGTGGTGGGCGAATTTCAAGAAGCCTCAATAGGGATGCGACTTTTGGAGAAGCCATGCTCAACGGCTCCACCAAAGGAGTATAGTGGTGCCTGTCAAAGCGTTGTTGCTTCAGTTGTGGATGTGCCATTGGCAGCCCCATCCTAACCGATGAGGTAGGGTATATTGGCGTGGCAGTGGGAGTAATGTGTGATGCATGAGGTGCTTTAGGTGTGGGTTAGGGTGCATAAACTACTTGATGCTGAGGGGGCAAATGGACATTTGTCGGTGCAGTTGGGGATCTAATGTAAGAGATTGCATTCTTGGAGGTATCCCGCCTCTTGGGTGGATTGGCATTAGGGCTACTGTTATTGTTGTTGCTGCTAGTACAACTATGTGAGGAAGTGGCTTGCTTGACAAATGCAGAGAGTGCTAGAAAACTGCCGCCACATAGACAACTCTCAACACGGGCACCCACCCGAAGCAAAGATGAAAAGGTAGTGACTGGCTGTACGCTGAGCAGAGCTCTGACCACTAGCTGTGCTTCTTGAATCACAATCTCAATAGACTCCTCATTGGAGGGTCTATCTTTGACTTGTGAAGCAAAGGATCGCCATCGTCTCACATACTCTCCAAATGTTTCCTGGAGCCTCTACTTAACTGTGACTAAATCCTCCCTGTGACCATGCTAGTGGAACCCTGCACGGCTCTCCTTACGGTGCGTGGAAGCACATGAGGAGTCCCGATACTGTCACAGCGAAGATGGTGAATCCAGAGAAGAAGACTAGACTCGGAAACACCAAGGAAAGATAAGAAAGGATAAGAAAAGGAGTCGCCACCTAGTCTTTTAATGGAAAGACGAGGAAAACCAAATACGAAAGAAAACCAAGAAGAAAACAAGATGAAGAAAACATGTATGCTCTGTGCCAATGGATGTAGTGCACAAATCAATGCGGGCCAGAGAAATGGTAAGGATTCTCATTACTCATGGGGAAGGGGTTAACCACCCCCATGCGCCTGAGGAACTCAGTCTTTCTAGGTTCCCTACTTGCTAAATGGTCTATTGGGTGTATGTTTGCCTATTCTGAATGCACATTGCTAAAAGTGACTGCGAAAACATGCCAAATCAAAGAGAAGAAATGAATAAAAAGAAAAATATAATCCGAGGGATAAATGTAGGCATTGAGAATGTCGCTTTACTATACACCCGTGGGCGATGAGGAAAATCGTAAAAATAGAGAAACTCCCGAAAGCATCACGTAAATCAGCGGAAACTCGAACAAATCCGAGAAAATCAAATTGGGAAAAATAATCCTCATTCGGGACAATGTTGGCATTGTTAAGCCTGTTAATGTATACCCTCAGACGATGAAAATTCAAATCAAATCAAAATCACGAAAGTCAGAAGAAATATGGGAAACGATGAGAAAACCAAGCTTGAAATGAGTTAGTAATGCGTGCACTACGCAAGGAAGAAGGCACAAGAAAATATGCATGAAAAATAGTAACAAAATGTACAAAATGCATGTGAGAGTAAAAAGTGTAAATTCCAGGGGCTTTTGTTGAAAATTCCCAAATTCTAAATGAAAACTGAAATTCTAAGGCAAAATCATCAAAAATACATATAAAAACACATTTCATGTAATTTTGAAGAAATCTGGGGTCAAAGGTCCAAATCTGTGCATTTTAGTCAAATTCAAGATTCCTAGGGTTCAAAATGCAATTCTGCCATTAAAATATGTATTTAATGCAATTCTAAAGAAATTTAGGATCAAAAGTGCAAGAAAAAGAGCTTAAGTTTGGAAACTTGAAATTCAGGGACATTTTTTAATTTTACCCTAGAAAATATACATCTAGTGAGAAATCAATGAAATTCAAGGGCTAAAATGCAATTCCAATCACATTTGAGGAAATATATGAATTCTCAGGATTTAACTTGCAATTTTGATAGTGAAATATGCATTCAAAACTATTTCAACAAAGCTCAGGGTTTTTATTGCAAAAATGCTGAACTTAAATGCATGAAAAGACACTCAGATGTTTTATATCAAATTTTAAAGCATGGAAAACATTAACTAGTATATACAGGAGGCACATTGCAATATTTCAAGACAAATCTTATTTAAATGATTTAAAAAAATATGCAGGGACCTAAAAGTAAGAAAAAGGACCTATGTGTAAGAAAAGAAGGACCTTAGTGTAATAAAAGAAATGCTCAAAAGTTTATTAAAAGAAAACTTTATTTTTTTTTTTAAAAAAAGGACCGACGGTCGCCTGCGATCATATCTCACCGACGACGACGACTAGGGTGCAATCACAGGCTTTCCCATGGCTTGATCTTGCATCCAACTACATGATGAGCAAGAGGAGAGGAAAAGAAGAGGATCTAGAGGTTTGGATTTGAGGGCTAGTGGCTGGAGTGGGCTGCCCGTCTCCCTCGCCATCGTGACTGCTTTGATGATGGTGTCGGAGAAGAAGGAGGAGCTGGAGGCACTGGCACGGCGACTCTGGGCTGCTAGAGGCTTGGCGGTGCGGTGAGGAACATTTTCCACCCCTTAGAGGCAAGAATGGAGGAGAATCTCATGATCCTGGGCTCCCCTACCGTCGCTGTCATCTTCTCCGGCAAGCGAGGTTGCAGAGGTGATCGAAGGCCTGACTCGCGATTCTGGAACCTCAAGGGTGTTAGTGAATTGCCGGAGGTCATTCCTTGAGGGTTGGAGCGGCATTGCAAAATGTGAACCGCCCTGTCGTGTTCTGCTGTTCACCGTCTTCTCCGACGATGGTGATGGGACTCCATCGACGGCGAGCGATTTCCAGAGGCTTGTTGCAGGGGTTTCACGATGTCATGAGGATCAGAGGAGCTTGAGGGAGACTAGGGGAGGAAGATCTAATTCCTTGGGGCTCGAATCAACCAGTGGATTCATGTCCTCACCGGAACAATTTTCCGGCAGCTTAGGTGGAATTGAGGCTGAGAGCTCGATTCCAGCCAAGGAACGCCTCTGGCTCAACTGGAATCAATTGGGGAAGGAAGAGGGAGATCCAGGAAGCTATTTTGTAGAGAAATTGAGGCTTGAGAGGCACCTACCTGAGCTGGCAGTGAGCTTGGCCATCGGAGCTCGTTGGAGGCCATCGGAGCTTGCCGAAGATGGTTGAGATCTTAGATTTTCTCCTCCACGAGCTCCCTCTTTGCTCCTGGATCACTCTGGTTGCTCTGGTTGGGAGGAAAAAACTTGGGGAGCTCTCCTCTCAAATTTTCCAACCTTCCCTTCTGACTTGCAAATGGGAGATATCTATAGGCTTGCCATGGTGGTTATGGGTTGCTGTGATTAGTTAGAGGTTGTTGGATTAAGTGGGAAGTTGTTAGAGTTGTTAGATTAAGTGGGAAGTTGTTAGAGTTGGTTACATTAAGTGGGAAGTTGTTAGAGTTTGTTTAAGTAGTTAGAGGTTGTTATAGGTGGTTAGAAGTTGTTATGTTGGAGTGAGAGTTAGTTATAGAGTTTAGTTTGTTACATAAATTTGTTAGAGTAGTTATGAGGGGGTGGAAGTTAGTTAGGTTGTTAGGGTTTGACATTAGGGTTTGGGGTTTGACTTATGGTTTATGGTTTGACTTAGCCTTTGACCTAGGTTTTAGGGTTTAGTTAAAGTTTTAGAGCTTTTAGGATTTTTGGGGGGTTTTAGGGTTTATTTAGGGTTTTATGGTTTTGTTTGGTTTTTAGAGTTTTTTTATTATTTTTATGGTTTATTTAGGGTTTAACCTAGGGTTTAGGGCTTGGATTAGGGTTTTGAATTTGGTTTAGGGTTTATCCTAGGGTTTAAGGTTTGGATTAGCGTTTAACGTTGGGTTTTGGGTTTGGATTAGGGTTTTGAATTTGGTTTAGGGTTAACCTAGTGTTTAGGATTTGGATTAGGGTTTCGAGTTTGCTTTAGGGTTTAACCTAGGGTTTAGGGTTTGGATTAGGGTTTTGTGTTTAGTTTAGGGTTTAACCTAGGGTTTAGGGTTTGGATTAGGGTTTAATAGTAATTTTAGGATTTGGAGTTAGATTTTTGAATTTTACATTTGATTTAGGTTAGTTTTGGAGTTTAAGGTCCCACTGCAAGCATATAGGGTGTCGACACTCCTGCTTTGGGATTAGGTCCGGGTTAAAGGAATACTATTCGAGGAATGCTTGAGTGAGATCGTCCCAAGTGTTAATGGTAGCTATGTCGAGGGATGTGAACCATTTCAACGCGAGCCCCGTAAGACTTTTCCAAAATAAGCAGATAAGCAACCTCTCGTCAGCTTGAAGTTGAGCAAGGTCTCTGTAATAGGCTTTAAGGTGTGAGATCGGGCAGTCCTTACCATTGTACTTCTCAAATTCCAGAATATGAAAATTCAAAGGGAGAGTCGTCTTGAGAAATAATAGAGGTCCGGGAACAAGTAAGACTGATGGTTTCTGCTTTGCACTTGTCGGAGTGTATGCTCTAAATCACTTACCCTCATAAAGAGAGCATCTGGAGCTACTACTGCCTTGGATTGTGCAGCTGACGCAGGTGCTGCATGCACCGTATTGGTCACCCCTAAAGGCTCCTCCAAATCCACCATTCTGTTGTCTGGTGCCACAACAGGATGGCTAGTGTACCCATGCAAGGGTGTTGTGGGTTGAGGTGCAAAAGATGCAGCTTGTGTTTGATATAAGGGTGAAGAAAGGGCAAGGGGTGGTGTTATAGGTGGTGAAGAATGCAGGAGCAAGAACTATTGGACAGGAACAGCCCCAGGAACTATGCTCATGGCCGACTGTGCTCCCACCAACTGAGAAGGCTAGCCACTAGATAATGGAGATGCATGTTGTGTAGGGTGCTAAGGCGGTACTACAAAAGGCAATGTCGAATCCCCTATCATTGGGAAAACAAGGGACAGCGACGGTTGTGGGGTTAGTGCAGTGGGTGCAATCTGAGGTCCTAAGGATGGTTGCAAAGGCAACTCGGGAGTCGGAAAGGATGGACCTAAAAGAGGTTGGAGTGCAAGTGCTAGTCCCTACAACTGCTTGGCGAGAGTCGACATGTGTTGCAGTTGTGCGGCTATGGGATCATTAGTTGTCATTCCAACAGACGAAGTTGGAAAAGGAACGAACGCATCAGGAACTTGGAAACTCAACTGTCTGAAATGGGGAGAAGCTACTATAGAAACCGCCACAGTCAGTTGGGTTCACGAAAGAGTATAGTCTTGATAAGGTGTGGTGAAAGCTCTTGGAGCTTGGGGGATGGTCATGGCAACAGACTCGATAATTGGAGTTCTAGAGACAACGGATGACCAAGGTGATGTACCCAAAGGTAGAGTGGTCATAGGGACACGATACTGAGATGTTGGTGGAGGTCCCGCCAAGGTATAGGGGGTCCTCCAGATGCTAAGGCAAAAGTGGAGACAGTTGAGATGACGGGAACCAACACAAAGGAAGGAGCGATCAAAACAACGATCTCCTCTTGGACAACAGAGGGATGAAGCTCGCTGGTTTGCTAGGCCTAGGTAGACCGCAAGCGAGTACGGATCAGACTACGGCTTGGAACAAAAGGGTGAAGCCTAGGAAGAGCTATCATCAAAAGTGACGAGTAACTCAAGGGATATGGTCAAGAAAAGGGTCACACTAGATGACAGTGAAAGGAAACCATAAGCTCCGGCTAAGAACTCGCACATTAACTAGTACTGATTGGACAAAAATAGGAATTAGGTTAAAAACCCGAGACCAAACCAAATAAGATGATGCAGTGTTTATGGTGGTATGAGTGCAAATGCATGAAAGCTTCTAATATGCGCTCTCTCACAATCTAAGGGTGTCCTAACAAGCCATCTACTCTAGGCTCACATAGGGATAAATGGATCTCCAATTCAAGGTTAGAAAGTAAAGGTTCCCGCTCTAAATCCTTGCCAAAGCTTACGCAGTGAATGGGTGGTGCGTTTGGGGCCTCATCCACTGCCAAAGCAGTAGGTTGTATACTCTACTACCACCGACACGACCCCAGATAAGGGGGACAGACCAATATCTCATCCTACACCAAAGCCATAGAATCATAAACTAGGGACTACCGTGTCGCAAACTGTAGTGGACTCAATAGAGGATAAGGAGCGTGCCCTATATGATGAATGCAAAATATGCTTTAAGTCTTTTACTCGCAAATTTATTAAACCTTTGGGGAAAGTTTGCAACTTGTCACTAGTTTGCCCTATTTGCTTATTTTGTTTTTATGTTTTTTTTAAACCATAAGGGGAGGAAAACATGTCTCTAATCTCCTAATCATGGCAAGTGCAAAAGGGGACGAAAACATCCAAAGCAAACACCAATCAACAAGCAAAAGGCATGTGCATGTCATGTATAAAAGTGGTGGCATAGCAAATGTGTAAAAAGAAAACACCCATTATACAAAAGGCATGCATAAAAATGTAAAAAAGGCACAACTTATGCTACAAGGGGGGCAGCCAAAGCAAAAGATAGGAAATAAGCAAACAAGCGAAAAAGTCAAAGCAAACCAAAAAAGCCAAAACGAAAGCCTGGAACTGGTATCCCCAGCGGAGTCGCTAGTTCCTGTAACCATGTGAGCGATAGCCTCGTGCGTTCGACCATTCGTGCCACACACGAGGGCTAGCAAAGTCACGGCAAAAAGCGATAAAAAACAATAAAATATAGGAGCTGCCACCTAATCTACTTAAAAATGAGAGAGAAGGAAAACCGATTTAAAACAACGAAAACAATGCAAATGTACATGATTCGTGCCAATGGAAAAGATCATTACGAACTAAAAAGTTGGGTAAGGATCCCTATTACACATGGGGAAGGTTTTAGGCACCCTCGTGCACCCGACAAGTCGGTCTTTTATGGCTTTTCACTCACTTATTTGGCTATGTTGGCTTTACAGTCTGTTTATGTACGCCTAAAGGCAATATGCTATGCTATTCTATGTGCATGTTGTGTCTTATGCTAAATATGGGTAGAGGAACTATAGGGTGTGTCCTAATGCTCTGTAATGCTACTCAAGTTATGGACCAAGCACCGGTGTGAAGATATTACACCGACATGGCCACTGACCCACTACCATTGAGTGGCTAATGTCATCGCTTTGCTACATGCGAAACCTATGCTATCATACATGTATGAGTATGAAAGCATGTAGGTATGATCCTGGTCTATCCAGAAAAACACACATGAAAAACCAGAGCCGAAACAAATCGAGAATCATGCAAAATGATATGCCAAAAACTACTGTCTATGCATTAAAACATGCAAGTGCGCCTGTCTGGTGCACCAAATAGGTGCACCTGGATGCTGCTTCCGTCTGGTGCTCCAATTCAGTGAGCCACTTAGATGCACCACTGAGATGTGTCAGTTTGGTTCACCTCTGATGTGAGACCCAGAAATTACAGAACAGATAGTGTAGACACCCTGATTTTGCAGTCACTTGACAACAGGCTCCTTTGGAAAGATGCCCTTGTTGCAACCACAAACCTAAACCCTAACTCTACCTAAATCCTAACTCCACCTAAACCCTAACTCCACACAAGCCCATTTAGGTCTACACAAGCCCACTCTGACCTAATTTAAGTAAAAACCAATAATTAAAAATCCAAATTAAAATAAAACTCACTTAAAACAATATAATTCAAACTAATCAAAATAAAACATTTAATCAAGACTAGAAAACAAATAAAATCCATTTAAACCAGTTAAAATATAAACTAATTAAGTGAAAACCCAAATTAAAATCAAAATCAAGTAAAATACATGTAAACCATTTAAAACTCAAATTAATTCAGCAAAAAACCTAATCAAGTAAAACTCAATAAAATCCATTAAAAATTAAATCTAATAAAAAGGAAACCCTAATCCAAAAAAAAATTAAGCAAAAAACCAATTAAATCAAAATCAAAATTAAATCCCTAATAAAAAACCAATTAAATCAAAATTTAAACTAAATCCTTAATTAAATCAAGTAAAAAATAATTAAATCTAAATTTAAAATTAATCATATCCAAAACTTAACTCAATTAACCAAATCCATTTAAACGTAATTAAAACCATAAGAAACCCTAAAATAACCAAACCTAGAAACCCTAATTCAAATCACTTAATTAAATTACGAAACCCAAACCCTAAGTTAAGACCTAAAAGATATAATTAAACTCAAACCTCGGATCTATTCCGTTCCGACGGCGACTGTTCCGGGGATTGGAGGTGATTCCCCTCCGACCTGCCCGTCAGGCTTCTTCTCCCACTGCGCTCTCCCTTCCGTGCTGCCCCATTTCCGCTCCCCTTTGCTAGGGGTGCCCCCTCTTTTTCCTGAACCTGGGGCTGGGTCAGCTCTACGGAGCTCGATCTAGCTCCAGGTTGGGGCTTAAGGATGTCTACTACTTTCGCGTCTGACCGTCCGCTCGGCAGCCCTCCTGCCGATCCCCTGGCTTCTCCTTTGATCTTTAATAACCCTAGAGCGGCCTCTGAGAAGCCCCGCTCTCTCTCCTTCGCAGCTGCTACTCGTGATACGCACTGACCCCCCTCCTTTCCTGGGGTGCCGGTCAGACAGCCGGTCCTCTTGGACAGTGAAGAAGTCATCCAATTCTCCATTGAGGAGGTGACTCAGATGGCTACCACATTCTCATGGACATTGATTGGCAAGTTCTCTTCTGGCCGCCCTTCTCTTATGGAGGTTCTCACAGCAATGAAGAAAGTCATGTCATTCCAGGATGATATTTTCCCTGTGGCTCTTGATCAGCGTCACCTACTCATTCGCTTCTCCAATAGGGAGGATTTTGTGAAAGCTTACATTAAGGATGCTTGGTTCATCAGGGGGAAACGCATGTGTGTTTTCAGATGGTCTCCCAATTTTTCGATTGGCTCAGAGTCTTCGTGCACTCCTGTTTGGGTAGGTTTTCCTGCTCTGAGAGCTCACTTGCACGACCTAGGTGCGATTCAATCCATTGCTAGTTCGCTTGGGAAGTTTCTTTGTATGCACAAGGATGTGACCAACTTCAATAGGCCAGGCTATGCCTCTGTCTGCATTGAAATGGTTCTTGCTAAGCCTATGAAGAAATTCATTACTATTGATAATGGTGGACAGTTGATTAAGCAGGAGATTGACTACGGTAGGTCCCTGCCTCCTTTCTGTCATTTCTGCTCTATGATTGGGCACTCTCCTTTGACCTGCAGACGCCAGAGCTTGGCTAAGGCTGTGTCTCAACCCCTGAATGTTGATCCCAAATCCCACAACGCCCTGGGGGAGGGCCAGAGTACCGCTACTGTCGGTAAATCCAAAAGTGCCAGA
>JAMKQA010034337.1:0-14068 GCA_024699735.1 Posidonia australis | reverse complement strand
AATCGTGTCTAATCGTGTCAAAATAAAATTATGTTTATTAACCATAAATCACATAAATATTTCAAAATAATTAAAAAAAATTATAACTAAATTTTATCGTGTTATCGTGTCGTGTCGTGTCGTTTCGTGAAATCGTGTCGTGTCAAGAATTGACAGGTCTTTGCATCCTCCTCCTGAAATATCAAAAACAAGGTTAATGCCTAGTCAGAAAGCATTTTATAATGATAAAAGCTCAGTTAAGGCGGGAAAATTACCCCAAAGTCTGGACCCTCACAGATGTGATGGTCGCTCAGTAGCCGCCCCTCGAAATTACCAGACTCCTGGAATACATTAGTCAGATAAAACACCAAGTTTATAAGCACATTTACCTCCAGTTTGGGCTTACCTCAGCAGGGA
Source organism: Posidonia australis (assembly GCA_024699735.1). Classification (NCBI taxonomy): domain Eukaryota; kingdom Viridiplantae; phylum Streptophyta; class Magnoliopsida; order Alismatales; family Posidoniaceae; genus Posidonia; species Posidonia australis. Next base: position 13,672 of record JAMKQA010034337.1, on the reverse strand, counting down.
CGGCAGGAGTCGAGCTACTAGAGGCACGTGACCTCGAGGAACTACCTCGCCGCCGGGAACGAGAGCTAGATGCCATATCCCGTGAGGACTGTGGAGTCCCTTCCTCGAGAACTAGATCATCCTACAGGGAAAAAGCACAAGGGCACATGGAATCCAAGGAAAGTCAAATATTGCGTTATAATCAAAAACAGACATAATAGCAAGGAGCATGGCATTTAAATAAAGTATTAAGGCATATGGCGGCAAAAATGCAAGTATGGACAGGCATACAATAGCAGTTTAGTGTTTGATGTGACAATATTCTCTTGTTAAATTTGTAAAGATGAAATACTCTGGATAGGCAATCAAATGGTTTAGCAACTTGATTCAGAATAGTTAGTAACAAATCAGAAATGGCATATAGCATATTCGGCATAAGCAAGCAGCAAATTTCTTTGTAACCCAAGCCTTGAACATTCCTCACAGCCTTCCATCACCCCCTTTCCAGCCCGCCACCATCTCACAGCCACCATCACCTTCTCCACGGCCATAACCAACCTATTACCCACTTACACTGGCGATCAACCCTTCTCTGGCCCGCCACTAGGCCATTCCTCCACCTCCCGCCGGAGCACCGCCAGCAACCAGCCATCAATCCGCAGCCAACACGTCACTACCCCCAGCTCCACCGGCGACCCACACCATTACTCCAGCCTGCAACCATCACCGAGCTGCCATCCTAGCCGCCACTCGCGCAGCCCGTCGAAGCCCATCCAGCCGTCGACCACCCAAAACAGAAGGGGCATGCAAGCACACAAAGCAAGATCAATAGAGGAAGAGAGGTTACTTCTGTCGGCGAACCCCTGTCCAACCAGTCTCGGAGGGTCCGATCCATGCCGCCGCTGGCCATACCGCCGTCGATCAGCCGTAGTCGTCCAACCACTGCCTCGCCGCACCTCGTCGACACGTCGGACGCCCGCACCAGCCGAGAGCACCCCGTCGACGCACCTCCTGCGCGCCACTACCGTAAGAGGATGAGGGGGGCGGAGAAAGCGAAGAAGGGGAAGAGGTATGGGTTTTGTATGAGAAAAGGGAGTAGGGAGGAAGAAGAAGAGGCGTGCCTGTTGAAAGAAAAAGGAAGTTTTTTCTTCACGAAAAATGTGTATGCTACATGTTGTTTTGGGGGACATGAAATAATCAGCAGAACCATGATAAATCAAGCAGCATAAAGCCCCGTGCATTCCCAAGAAGCAGGAATAGAAGTGGAGAATGTCCCTTAGCAGTTATGGCAGTTATTCAATGGGACCCACGTGTGAAATAAGTCAGGGTTCAGAATGCAAAATGGTCGTGACAATTGCGTTTCAGCCTTTAGCATCTCACAGTTTGCACTTCAAGAGCAGAGTACACAGTGTCAATGAAAAGCTAGCATATGGCCCACAAAATGCACCACATGGGGTAATTTACAGAAAACCCCCTATGTTTCACAAATTTGCAAATCAATCCACAAGGGACGTGGGAAGTTTAATTTGAAGCAGACATTTGTTGACATGCAACAGAGTCTCAAATGTCACAGCACAATGGCAGTATAGCAATTAAAGATAGTCATGGTTGAGCAATTTGCAATAAAGCCCTCAAGTTATGGATATTTACGAGTAAGTCCTCACCTTTTGCAAGCAATATTGAAAATTCCAGCAAACAAGAATCTGAACAGGCATCATAGCATAAGCGCCAGTCTCTACAACACAGCCTCAGCAGTCAGCATATTGCATTTCTACCAATTGAGGAACCTTTGCCGTTTTCTTTCCTGGGGAATAATCCAGGGGTCATCGCTTTGTTTTCCGGGATCTCCTTCTGAACCGATGAGGTCCTTCTACCCTTTTGGATTTTCGCGGGTGCGAAATCCATCTTGCTGATCTTGACCGGGCGGTCAAGGTCCTTCTGCCCTTTTGGATTTTCGCGGGTGCGAAATCCAGCTTGCTGATCTTGACCAGGCGGTCAAGGTCCTTCTACCCTTTTGGATTTTCTCAGGCACGAAATCCAGCTTGCTGATCTTGACCGAAAGGTCAAGGTCCTTCTGCCCTTTTAGGATTTTCGCGGGCGCGGAATCCAGCTCATTGGCTTTGACCGGGCAGTCAATGTCATTTGCCCTTTTGGATTTTCATGGGCGCGGAATCCAGCTTCTTGACTTTGACCAGGCGGTCAACGTCGTTTGCCCCTTTTGGATTTTTACGGGCGCGAAATCCACCTTGCTGGCTTTGACCGAGCGGTCAAATGTCTTTTGTCTCTCCTGGACTTTCACAGGCGCGGAATCCAGCTGGTTGACTTTGACCGGGCGGTCAAAGTCCGTGGTTACTCGGATTTCCTTGGGCAGGAAATCCTATGGCTTGACCTTTTGACCTGATGGTCAAGGTCCTAGCCCCTTTCTCGGATTTCCTTGGGCAGGAAATTCTGTGGCTTGACCTTTTGACCTGTTGGTCAAGGTCCTAGCCCCTTTTACGGATTTCCTTGGGCAGGAAATCCTGTGGCTTAACTTTTTGACCAGATGGTCAAGGTCCTAGCCCCTTTCTCGGATTTCCTTGGGCACGAAATCCTGTGGCTTGACCTTTTGACAAGATGGTCAAGGTCCTAGCCCCTCTCTTGGATTTCCCCGGGAAGGAAATCTAGCTGCTTGACCTTTTGACCGGGCGGTCAAGGTCCTTATCCTTTTTCTTCTGGGTTTTCGCGGGAGTGGAATCCAGTTGTTTGACCCTCTGACTGGGCGATCAAGGTCCTTTTTTTTCTCTCTTTTGTTCCGAGTTTTCGCAGGCGCGAAATCTCTTTGTTTGCCCTTGGTCCGTGCGGACAGGGCCCTGTTTTGCTTGACAAATGGTATGTTTGTCATGCCCCCCTTTTTCTTGGGCTGGTATCCCCAACTACTCATTTGACAACCGTCACACTGTCAGGTGTTCGGGATGACAAGACTTGTTTGACTTGTCATATCCCGCCTCCTTAGGTTGATAACCTCATAATCCGGCTGATGAGTCCGACAACTTATCATTTTCCTGCCTGTGGTTTCCTCTGTGCATAGGATTTCTTTATCTTTTGCCTTGTTATTTCAGCATTAGCATCAACTTCGCATCGGCCTTTATCATCGGCTTTTGCATTGGCATCTCGCATTGGCATCACATTCCCAGCATTTAGATCAGCAGTTGCACGCATTTTGCATTTGCATTTGGCAACAAGTCATGATTTTCAGTGCATCCGCCGAATAAGTAACTTACTGCCTACAGCAAACACCATCCTTCATTAACCTCAAAATGGGGGTATCTTGTCAACCCTGAACATCTGTCTTGGTTCCCTTTGTCCCTCAACCTCGCTCAGGGAGGGGCATCTGTAGACACCCTGATTTTGAGGTGACTCATATATGAGCTTTCCAGATGTTGCTATGGATGTGGCTAACCCTTGAACGAATCCTAAACCCATAGCAGGCCTGCAGCTCAACTAGAAATCCAGATAGGTAGGGGAGAGCACCTAGCAAGCACACCTACCTAGCACACTTACCTGGCACACCTAGCTAGCACACCTAGCAAGCACACCTAGCAAGCACACCAACCAGGCTCACATACTCGACGCACCTACCAGGCACCCAGCCATTTCTCAGGCTGCTGGCTTTCCACCTCCTATGGCTGTTACCTCTACCAGCGAATATGCCATGGAATCTTCCTGGATTTTCGTCTACGAGGCTCCTTGTTGTCCTAGGAGTTACCCACGAGGAGTTCCTATATATATACCCCATAGGCAACCATTTGAAGGGGCTGAATCATCTTGAAAGATAGAGACATATAGCTACACTAGCCTTCTCTAGAATTCTGCAACCATCCACTTGAGCACTCAAGTTTTCTCTTGCATCCAGAGGCATTCTAAGCCCTTCCAAAGCATCAAGGAGCTTATTATCTTGGTTCTTTCTTTTCTTTCTTGAAGGAACATCCATCTCGGACAAGGTAGGCCTTTCACCTTTCCCTTAATCTCTTGATCTTTTGCAAGGAATAGCATGTTAAAAGCTCCATATAAGGTCTGATTCTTTCTGTATCTACATGAGGATTTTGCGATGAATTTATTTATCTTTTTTGCAAGGTACTCTTCATGCAAATCTATGCTTTGATTATAGCATGTTTAGTTTATTTTTAGTGTAAAATCTGCACTACATCGCTTGCATCAACAATCTTTTCTTTATTATATTCTTGATATGACCATGCATGCCATGTTGGGTTTATTCATTCCATTTTTGAATCTTTTGCATGAACCCATTTAATCATCTTGTGCAAATAAGATAGCTATGATCAAACGCATTCCATCATGCTCTTAACAATCGCATGAATCAACCTGCATTAGCATAAATCATCCATCTTCATTCTGGGTCAGGTTCTAGATCAGATTACAGTCTGATCCAGATTTTCTCGAGAGCACCTATATGGCGCACCAGAGCGGCGCACTTCTCCAACGCACCTCTCTGGCGCCCCATGTAGGAGCACCAGACTGGTTAGAGAGTGAAACATTCACTTTGGCATATCTGTTTGCATGGTTTTCTGAATGATTTTGAGCCCAATTCTTTTACTGCTTGTTCTTTATATTCCATGGTCTTGCATGCATGTTTTCTGTTTTAAACAAGATTGTTTCCTAATCGTTTTATCTCTTTGGATAATCAGTCCCTGATCAGAATCTGGTAGGCTGGTTGCATTTTACTCCAACATGGAGAACATATGCATCAGTTAATGACCCAGTGGCATGGCTGAATCCTGCATCTTCCATTTAGCTTGTGATCCTGTGTGAGGCTACCAGCCCTTGAGCACAAGGTCCACAAGTCATTGCATTTGCATTTATTTGGTTTTTAAGGTATGTTTTCCAAATTTTGCGAAAGATTTTACATGGCATGACTTTTCAGAATGCATTTTCATGCAATTTGGCGTAGTTTGGATTTTTGTTTTCCTTCTGCACATCTATCTGGCCCACATAGAAGCACCTAGGTGGTGCACCAGACTGACGCACTAGTTTGGCGCACCTAACAGGCGCAACAGCCTGTTTTCAATAGCACACAGCAGGTTTTGCATAAGCGTTCTAGCATGATTCTTACTTCGATTTGCCTCTAGTTTTTCCTGGTTTTCTTCAGGAAGGCATGTCTCTGCTTTTAACCATTTCCATGCATGTTAGTTTGGATTTGGCATGTAGCAAAGCAAGGATGATAAATCGCTCAAAATACTAGATCCTTGATCTTATTTATGCAATATCTTTGCATCGACCCTTGACCCGATATAAGAGCGATATTTCTAAGCATTACGACACACCCCTACACATCATGCACCCATATTTTAGACACCACACATAAGCATGGCATGGCATATCGCCCTTGGGCGTATAACAAAGGCTGAAAGGCCGACATTTCATAAGCAAATGAGAAACCAATAGAAGACCGATTATTCGGGCGCACGAGGGTGCCTAATACCTTCCTCGTGCGTAACAGGGATCCTTACCCATTTTTCTCGTTTATGACCTACTTTTCCATTACATGATTTGCATGTTTTTATATGGTTTTCCTCGTCTTCCATTTTAATAAACTAGATGGCGACTCCTGCATTTGCATTTTTATTGTTTTGCTGTGACTTTGCCGATCCCTCATGTATTTTGGTCTTTCGCGTCAAAATCATTCGAGGATGTCGCCGACATGGTTACAAAACCTCTTTTCTCTTTTCTTTTTAACCGTATACATGCTCTTTTGAAATCCTTTATGCATACTTCAAATGGCTTCTCTCGTCAAATAAAGTCCAAAACCACACCAAAAGCATCAAAAGCCACACAACCTGGTCCCACGTACTTTCTGTGCGGACTAGACAATCCAACAATGTCTGAATACTCTCTATAACTTCTAGAACACTCACCACAACAACTCACAAACCACAGAAACTAGCACAGAGCTTCTACTCCAAACCAGATGGTCTTCTCTAGACAACAAAAGCCACAACTCCAGTCTAGTGCAGCCACCACAAACCAACAATGCCACTCTAGCACAAAGCATCTCACTACAAAGGCGTACACCACAACCACAGGTCAAACACACTATGTCATGTTATCTAGTGCTAAGCAACCAACACTAGCCACAAGTAGTCCACTAAGAAGCAACCACGGTGTCTGCACTATCACAGACAACCACCCTATGGAGAAGTCTGCTCGTCCTGATGTCCCACCACCTGTAGGACCCTCAAAGGTTAACCACACACAGGAAAGCTTGTTTGCCCTAATCCTAGGCAAGTTGTCCTCTCTCTCAAGACAAACCACAGGTTATGCCCTCTCGATATCCTAGCCTTAGTGTCTAGATCAACCAGAGTCTCTTTCACATCTAGGTCCAGCCAGCCCTCAAACCACAACTATAAACACCAATAAAACACCAAAAACCACTTGGACCTCAACCTAAGCAAACAACTCATGATCCCAAAGGTATCACTGGTCCCTGAAGGTTGGTCACAAGCATCGATCTCTTGGTCCCTCAAAACTGCAAAACACTCGAACCTCACCATAAGTAAACAGCTCACGACCCTAAAGGTATCATCCGTCCCTGAAGGCTAGACAAGTGTTTAGGTATCTTGGTCTCCAAAAACCTTTTCAAAACTTCCAACATTTTTTTTCAAAACCATTGCAAAACTATGTATTTCCTTTTCAAAATCCTTTTGGAAAACCATTTCTAAAACAATTCGAAAGTCGACTCAAAAGCATCACAAAACACTGTGAAAAACACAGCACGACAAAACTGCAATGAAAATCGCAAGCTCGAAATCACTTTTCAAATCCTTGGAGAAACCCTTTTTCCAAAACATCCATATTTTTCCTCAAAACCCTTTTGAAAACTATTTGGAAGCATATTTCCAAAACAACCTCAGAGAAGCCTAAGAGCATCGTTGTAACGACCCAAATTTGGAAGTGGTGTTTTGGCCAGATATTTTAATTGAATTCTGAGTTGTTAGATGTTGGGTCCTTAGCGTTCAATGTGAAACACAGCACTAGCAGCATTCTATGCCTAGATTAGTGGATTTTTGGCCTTTTTAGTGATGTGTGATTGTGGTGTGTGGTGGCCCTCGTGGAAGCTTTGAGGGTTTACTTTAGGTTGTGGGGACTCTCTGATGTGCTTTAGGGGTGGATCTCGATTTGCACGAGTCATGTGGACAGAGAAGGTCGCATAGTTTAGTCTCGTGTTATAGCTCCCATATTATCTTTTTTTCCTTTCCTTCTTTCTTTTCTTTCTTTCTTTTCCTCTCCCTTGGGCCCCACCTCTTCCTCGTCTTCTTCTTCTTCTTCTTCTTCTTCTTCTTAAGGAAGGAGAGACGAAGGGAGAGAGATGGAGAATGAGAGAGAGAGAGATGAGACAAGAGAGGGATGAGAGAGGGAGAGATGGCCAAAGGAGGAACTCACCATCGTCGTCATCAAAGGGGGGAGGTGTGTTGTCGTTTGTCGCTCGTCGCCGCTGCACCTTTGGTGAAGGTACGTATCCCGTAGGCTTCTTCTTAGTTTTTAATTTGATTCCTAGGTGCATGATAGTGTGCTCATAATTATAGTAAATTTTATTACATTTATTAAACGTTTGTGTGCAATTTATGGTCGTATTTATTGTGTGGGGTGAATAGTATCTCTTTTGTATTTTCTGTTGATTTCTCGAGATCTACTTGATGGATCTCTATATTGCTTATCTGGTTTGAAAGATCTCATCGAGATCTTCATTTTGATATATGGCTTGCATGGTTTGTATGAGTGGTTTGCAAGATTAGGTTTTGATTCCCATTTCAGGGTGTCCAACTGTCGCTTAATTTGGCATGCCGAATTATTTCAATATGTCGTTTTTGCTACAGATTATCCCCTTGACCCCTGGTTCGATCGACCGAATTCATTCGGTCCACCGTTCTGGAAGTCTTGGATGTTGACAGAGCTCCTTGTTCGATCGATCGGTCGTTTTCGGTCTACCAAATTAGGAGATTTCGGTCAACCGTGTAGTTCTTCAGTCTACCGATTTAGTGCCTTGAGCCCAGGTTCGGTCGACCATTCCATTTCGGTACCGATCCAAGCCCTAATCCTGTATTAAGATGATTTATTGTTTTGATATATATATATATTAATCATGGGGAGATAATTATAATGGCATAAATGGTTATGATAACCATTAAAATGATTGTAGGGTTTGCCTAAAATGAGTTAGCAAGAAATCATTTGGGATATGGGTAGAGTAAAAGATGATATGATTTAGAAATAATAAGCTTTCCCTCAAATGATCTAGACTGGACTTTAGGGATCATGATATCATCCCTAGGTCTAGGGTTTGTGTGGTAAGTCAAAATTAGATAACTTTATTCTGATACAAATTGTAAGGATCTAAGGCTTCTCTAGAGTGAGGGTGAATAGAGGATAAACAAAATTAATCACCAAAAATTAATTGACACTAATGACCTTGGTAATTCAAAAACTACTTAATTAAGCAAGCAAAATGAATTGATGTTTGATGGCAAAGTAAAGCATGTAAAGAAAGAGATGAGAGAAATTGAAAACAAGGAAGACTTATAGTGTAATGACCTAAATTTGAAACAACATATTGAGCCAAATATTTCAGTGGAATTCTGGAATGTTGGACATTGAGTCCCTTGTGTTTTATGTAAAAACGCAACTACAGTAGCGTTCTACATCTGAATCAATGCTTTCTGGCTTTCTTGGTGTTAGACGTAGATTCTGGTGCATCTTATATCAGATGCTTCAAGACACATGTTTAACACCTGAGGTATATGAGGGTCATGCATGTACTGAATCCAAGTATTCCCTTTATAGATTGCTACCACGTACTGCTTCCGCGTTTTGCTAGCACATACAGCTAGCATGGAAGATTCAGTATTCTAGACCTAGAACTGTAGCTGCATTTAAGTGGATCTAGTATTGTAGCTTGGATTGGATGTTGTGCTATGGTGTTTTGAGGGTGAGATGGTATGTGGACCCTCGTGGAAACCCTAAGGATTGACTCTGGGTCATGAAGGTTTGTGGTGTGCTTTGGTGGCTAATCTTCACTTCTACGAGCCACTTGAGTTGTAAGTGATTGAGTGGTTGCGGTTTTATGCTTGTAGCCTTGTACACATGTGGAACCCTCCGTACTCCTCATTTTCTCTCCATTGTGGCAGGCACAGTGGGAGGTCGAAAGGGAAGAATTCTAGAGCTTTCTCCCTTTTTTCCTCTTCTCCTTCTTCTGTCCTCTTCTTTAAAAGGAGGGAGACAAAGAGAGTGTGTGTGTGCCCTGTGTTGGTAAGGACGAGTCGAGCTTCTATCGTCGTTCCAATGGCGAGGCAAATCCAAGGAGATCGTGTCAGCTCAGTGGGGAACTAGAGGGTGTCGTCGTGCTTGGTGATTGTCAGTGGTCGTCTATGGATACTCTATGTGCGATGGTGAAAGGTACTCATCCCCTAAATCCCTTCTTTGAATGCATAGAATTGATGCTAGGAGTATAGTAGTGTGGGTTTTGATGTATGGGTGCTTGGATTAGATTTTAGAAGATTTATGAGGCATTTATGGCCAGATTTAATGGCATTGGGTTTACTATGGGGTGAATAGTGTCTACATGCTTTTATTGGTGTTTTCTCGAGTTACATGCATCCATTCATTGTGATTCTTATTCCAAATGGTAGATCATCACTAGATCTATAATTTGGTTTTTTGTATGTAATTTTTGGATGCATGTGGTGAGACCGTTGTTGTTTCCCAACTTGTGAATGAATAGTATTCATGCACAATGCCTGCAAGCTTTGGATTGTGATTTCTTGGGATCCGTTCATCAGATCTTTGTGATTTTTATCTCAAATTGTAGAGTCCATCAAGATCTTTAGTTTGGTGTGTAGTTTGTCATTTTTGGGTGCATGTGTAGGGACCGTCGACAATTCTCATCTCTAACGATTCGTTTGGGTTCCTACAGCCGTTGGGCCCTAGTTCTTGTGGCCTTTCGCATGTTGCAATCGCGGGGTGCAATTATTGCAATTATAGATTGCACCCACGGATTGGGCCTGCATTTTTGGGCCTAGTTTAGGCACAATTTGTTGGATTCGAGACCCCCTTTTTATGATTTTAATATTGTTAATTAATGTATTAATATTGTAATTAGTTTTAGGAATGCAAATGATTAGGGAATCATTCAGATGATTTTAGGGAAAGCCTAAAACGAATTAACAAGATCCCACTTGTGCTATAGTTAGAATAAAAGACTATAGACCTTAGAAATACTATGTTCTCCTCTAAATGGTTTAGATGGACAATAGGGAACATGAATTACCTTAGGATTAGTTGTTGGCCTGATTTTGGATGTGGTGCATTGAATGAAGTATTTAGTGACATTGTTTGGGTGTTTGACACTGAGTTGGTTGTGTCTTGTATAAAGACACAAGCCAGTAGGTGTCTTACACTTTGGCACTAGGACTTAGAGTTCTAGGTGTGTTTAGTATTTGGTTGTAACGCTAACGCTCTTGACGTTACACCCTACTTTTTTTCCCAATACTAAAACTAAATCTAAGCATATAATCATTAATAACTAACATAATTAGCAAGAATAAACTAAAACAATAGACTTACCTAGAATCCTTGATTTGTGGCAAAATAACTCCTCTCTATGTACACTAGCAAGTCAAACCTACTCCCAACCTACAACTGCAAAGAACATAAAATAAGACACACATGAGTGACCACTAAAAGGTCACCCAACACACACTCACCCTAAACAAAACAGGAAATAAAACTGAAAAGACAAATCCAAAAACCAAACCAAAATCAACCCAAAATCTAGCGAGAAACCTCGATAGTTCTACACATCAACACAGGAATCCAAAAATTACTAAGAATCATACACAAAATCTAAACCATAGAAAACACAATGCACCCACTAAGACTGGCATTCAACTATTAATGCCAAGAAACCAAAGCCACCAAAGATTGTGATGCACAAAAACTTCATATGCATGCATCCTAGAAAACCACATAGAAAATCTCAGAGAGCATGCATCTTACCTTGATGCCACAAAACATGCTTTTCAAAACCATTATTCTCTTTTCTTTTCAAAACACATGCATCCTTTGAAAACTCTTTATGCACTCCTGGAATGGCTACTCTACGCCATACCAAGTCCAAAGCCATCACAAAATCACATTCCAAAATCCAACACAAAACAACATCCCAAAACCAAGGTCTTCTCTGGGCCAAAATCGGAAAATCTAAATCCAAGCACAAAAAACCACAACACACACACCCAACAAGAAAACCTGTCACATCACTGTGGCCACCAGCGACCGACCAGCCTACAAGCAATCGTCGAAGTACACTGCACTGCCATGGACAAACCACCTTGTGTAGAAGCTCATCTGTCTCAGGTTCCTCTCTCTAGGAACCCTCCAAAGGTCCACTCTAGGACAAACATAAGTTACACCCTCTCAACGTCCTCAACTCAGGCCACCTAGGACTCCTCCCCAGGCCCTACCACTTGACAATCACAACCTCAGACTCATACTTGACCCTCAAAGGTACCAGTCGTCCCTAGTCCACTAGTATAGTCCTATGGTCCTATGATTCCTAGCACTCGGCAACCACAATCTTGGACTCCTACTGACCCTCCAGAGATATCAATCATCCCTAGTCTACCAATATGATCCTACGGCTCATGTGGCTCCTACCACTGGCAACCACGACCCTGAACTCGTACCTAATTCTCTAGAGGTATCAATCATCTCTTGTCCACCAATGTAATCCATGGCCCTTGTGGTTCTTACCAAAAACTACAGAAATCATTTTCCAAATTCTTTGCAAACCATTCATTCCTTTTCCAAATTCTTTTGAAAACCATTTTCAAAAATTATCTTGAAAATCATCTCAAAAGCACCACAAACACCACATGAAAAACCACTACCAAAACTCACAAAACTTTGTATCTCTTTTCCAAAATCCATTGAAAAACCATTTTCCAAAACATTCAATATTTTTCTCAAACCGTTTTAAAAAACACCTTTGAAATCACATACCAAAATCGACTCAAAGCACAACTTGGACAGCTCCTTTGTTAGGCCAAAACCACACAACAAAACCACACCCAAAACCACATGCAAAACAAGATCTATAGAGAAAAAACACCATTTGGGCATAGAATTTACTCAAAAGAAACCACATGAAAGCCGAAGCAATAGCCTTAAAGTTCCATTTAACTACAAGGCCAAACACCACTACAATCGAAACCCAGAACCTTTTGGCATCTAGGCTGTTGAACGCACAGTAGCCTGTGTTCAACATTGAACGTTGGACCCCCAACATTCAACACACCAAACTATGCATTGTGCATATAATTAAGTGCACCACATAGTTTCCAACCAGTATTTAATCCTAAGGTTAATCATTAAACCTAGTATCTATCTAGGCCATTTAAGCATAGCCTTATTGTTTCTAAGTCTTTTAATCTTGTTTCATCTTCAAAATAATGGTGATTTGCCAAATCAATCAATCTAGAGTGTTGAACACTAGGGTCCATGCATTCAACATAAGACACAAGGATCCCTATGTTTAACAACTCAGGTCACCAATCTCAACTAAAATCACACTAAAGCTAACCTACACTTTAATTATCTCATTAGCATGTCCAAAACATAGTTAAACCTCATCATTAATGCTACATGTGCCCTATCATAAACTTCCTAATCTATTTAAATTAATTATACTTAAGCATGCATCTTGATTTCTTCCTAGGTGTAAAACACTAGACACTTGTGTCTAACGTTAAATGCAACCAAGGCTGTGTCTTACACCCTAGGCACAGATTTTTAAGTGAATCCCTTCTTAACACTATTATGCATGCTCAACATAAATCCAGAGGTTGAAACACAAAGGAAGTACCATGAAATCCTACTACATGCAATTATTTATCCATTCCCTAACCAAAATCAACACCATACTTGGGGAAAACATACAGTACGTAGGTGTAAGACACATGCATTGTGGCATCCAACATAGGACATAGTAGCTTCTGTGTTCAACACACCTACAATAGATATTCATCCAATAACCCCAAAAGGAAGCATGCGAATGTCTAATAAAACCCATGACATCATGACCTAAACAAAGAAGCATCTAAAACTATCTACATACAACATAATCTAATTCATGAAACAATCCAAAATATTATCTATTTAGGTGTGTACCTTGCTGTAACATCTGTGCTTGGATTTTTCCATTTTAATATAAACCATGGAATTCTTGTAAATATTTGGTTATGGTTTATTAATGGTAAATCCAATTTGTGTTTGCTGGTTGTGGGTTCCCTCTGTGTTCTGTGCTCTGGTTTCTCCCCTGTGGTGTGTTTTCTGTGGCCAGTGGGTCGGTTCTACCTTGAGAACCGTGCTTGTGGTGGACCCACTTGGGCTTGGGCTTGGGCTTGGGCCTTGACTCGGTCAAGAGCCAGCTGTGCGGGTGGTGTTTCTGACCCATCTTTCTCTCCGCACTCGTGAAGAGCCTGGGAGTCCCGTGAGCTAGCGGGGGAGGACTGCCCGATCCATCCCCTCCGCTCTGAGCTACGAGTAGCTGCGGAGCGTCGGCGGGATTCCGGGGAGGCTGGCATGGCGGGGAGCTATATGAGGAGGTGCTCTGCTTGGGGGAGAGACAGAGAAGTTGAGAGGG
>JAMKQA010034336.1:0-22479 GCA_024699735.1 Posidonia australis | reverse complement strand
ACCAGAATCCTTACCCTTTCTCTGGCCCGCATTCATCTTGCATTATCCATTAGGCACGGATAACACATGCATCTTTGCATCTTGTTTGCTTTCTGCCTTTTTGTGTTTTTTTGGTTTTCCTCGTCTTTCCATTAAAAGACTAGGTGGCGACTCCTTTCCTTATCCTTTTGTCTTCCCTTTGGTATTTCTGGATCTTGTCTATTCCTCCGGATTCACCATTTTCGCCGTGACTGTATCGGATCTCCCTGTGTGTTTCCGCACACCGGAGTAGATTTGGTGAACCGTGCCTAGGGGTTCCACCGGCATGGTCACGGAGACAGAAATTTGTGAAGGCCTTTATGGAACTCTTGCTGGACTACCAGCTAGCCTCGGGTTAGAAGGTCAACCCTGGTAAGAGTCGTTTCCTAGTGTCCCACAAATTGGCTAACAGTAGAGTTAGAATGATACAATATGTGACTGGCTTCTCAAAGGGGACCCTTCCTTTTTCGTATCTGGGATGTCCGATTTTTAGAGGAGCTACAAAACAAATCTACTTTGAGGGAATGGTCAACAAGATTACCAAGAAAGTGCAGGGGTGGAATGCCAAGCTCTTATACCCAGGTGGCAGAATCATTCTTATAAAACATGTTCTGTCTAACATCCCAATTCATATGCTCTCCATCTATGACATCCCGGGGGTTGTCCTTGACCGTATCAACAGACTATTTGCTAATTTTCTCTGGGGAGATCAGGAGGGTGCACATAAGCGGCATTGGATATCCTGGACTGTGGTGTGCTCATAGTTGGATGAGTGAGGTCTGGGTATTAGGAAACTAAGTGATGTTATGCTCGCTCTGCGCATGAAGTTCGCTTGGAGGGTGAAGACGTCCAAGTCCTTGTGGGCTGAGTTTATAAGGGGTAGATTTGGTGAGATGGTTGAGGACTCTTCATTGGTTAAGGGTCCTGCTAGGTGGGAAAAGATGCAACTAGCTTGGATTGCCATGAGAGAACATATTCAGTGGTCTATTGGCCGAGGTATGGTCAGTTTCTGGTTTGACAATTGGTCTTCTTTGGGACCTCTTGCTAAGATCACCGACACCTTTATTCAGGATCCAAACTTGACTGTGAAGGATGCCTTCCAGAGCTTCTTTAGTATATTTGATATGCAACTCCCTCAACATATCCTTTACAGCATTCTAGACCAACAGATCAGCATCAATGAGGATGAGGATACCATGCTATGGGACCTCAATGCAGATGGCTCTTTCTCTGTAAAGTCGGCATGGGAACTGTGCAGGGCAAAAAGAGATACAGTTTGGTGGGGATCAGGTATTTGGGATAACTTTCTTCCTACTAAAGTTTCTTTCTTCCTATGGAAACTATGCTGGGGAAGACTAGCTACTGACGACAAACTGGTTCAGATGGGCTTTGCTTTCCCATCGAAATGTGTGTGCTGTCAATCCAATCATAACACAGAGAGTGCCTGTCATCTACTATGGGAGAGTGAATGGGCATCCATTTGTTGGAAATGGTTTGTCAATTGTTTTCAACTGGATACAATTTCAGAACACTCCTTTTCCCAATGGTTGCATAAGGTGCTCAATAGAAGAAGCAAGGAATCTTTCCTTCAAAACCTGAAGAGATTGATGGCTGCTGCAGTGCTATGGGAACTTTGGAAAGCGAGGTGTTCTTGCAGATATGGGGGGAAGACTATTTCTGTCTACCAAGTTCTCCTGAATGTCAAAGTTTGTATTAAGGATTTTGCCATATTATTGAAGGACCTGAGATGTCTTGATGATAATGAAGTTCAGATTTTGCACTCTTTACAGATCTTTGGGATTCCTACTATACAACTAACCCACACAATTGTACACTGGTCCAAGCCTCCAAGTGATACTTTCAAACTGAACATGGATGAGGCTACTAGAGGCAACCCTGGCCCGGGTGGTGGTGGTGTTATCAGGGACCAGCGTGGCAGGTTCATTGCTGCCTTCGATAACTTTTATGGCCAATGCACCAACCGTGTGGCTGAGTTCGAGGCGCTGAGGGATGGTTTAGCTTTGTTTTCTCACCTGGGAATTGAGCTGCCAAACCTGGTGGTAGAATCCGATTCTAAGATCCTTGTGGACATGCTTATGGTGGGCAGGTGTCACCATTGGTGGATTCGCAATGACTGGAAAGTGGTGTCTATGCAAATGAAGCTAGCCCATTGTATTTTGCACACGTTCAGAGAGGCCAATGCAACAGGGGATGCCCTTGCTAATCTCGACGTTGACTCACAAATATTTAAGAGAATCTTTAGCTTCCACGACCTTCCCAAGACCATCAAAGGGCTGCTGGATCTTGAAATGGGTGGACTGCCCTACCTCCGTTTCAGACGGAAGTAGCATGCTTCATGGTAGGCGGTTTCCTAGTGCTCATTTTGGATGTCTTCAGTGTAAGGCAGTACGCTGGGGTGTCTTTTTTGACATTGTGTCTTGCTTAACAGGTGTTGTATTTTGGCTTGGGGCTTTGGTGGATGTCCTCCCCTTCCTTTGTAGTTTTCCAGTCTTTTGGTAATATTATAGGGGCTTGATTTAAAATAAAAAAAATCAAGTCCTAAATCCTAGTTCAAAACCCTAAAACCCTAGAATCAATCAAAATCAAATCCAAAATCTGAAACCCTAATTTAAACCCTAAATCAAATCCTAAACCCTAATCCAAAACCCTAACAACCTATAACAACCTCTAACCACCTAAACAAACCCTAACCACTTCCCACTCCACTATAACAACCTATAACAACCTCTAACCACCTAAACAAACCCTAACCACTTCCCATTCCACCATAACAATCTATAACAACCTCTAACCACCCAATCAAACTTAACCACTTCCCACCTTCATCATAACAACTTATAACAACTTGTAACAACTTCCAATAACCCATAACAACCCATAACAAACTACTCTAACAACCCTAGCCATATGCAAGCCTATAAATACTCCCCCATTTGCAAGAGAAAAAAGGGGGAGGAAAGGGAGAAAAATTGGGAGGAGAGCCACCAAGGTGTTTTCTCTCAACCAAAGCAACCATAGTGGTCCAGGATCAGAGAGGAAGCTCGGGGAAGGGAAGAATTCTAGCTTCAAGCCATCTCCGGCGAGCTCCGGCTACCCCTGGCTATTATCTCCACTGTCTTCGTAGGTATGCCCGCCACTGACCTCAATTTTCTTCAAAAACGATTCCCAAGGTCCTTCTCCATCTTCCCCAACCGATTCCAGCAGTGTCAGAGGGCTTCCTTGGCTGGAATCGAAGTTTCAAGGGCCGTCAGACGTGTTTTTCGGCGACCTAGGTGGGGACATGAATCCAGTGGATGATTCGTGCCCAGGAGTGCTCGGTCCTCCCCACACAATCCTCCTCCTACTTCTCCAATCCCCCAAATGCCGTTTCAAGCACCCAGTAAGCCTCCAGAAGCCGCTCGCCGGGATCGTGCTCCATCACTGTCGCCAGGGAAGACGATGAACAATGAAACGTGATAGGGCGCTCCTTTCCCAAGGAAACTATCCTCTGTTCTTCCCCGACTCCTCGGAAGTTCCAGCGTCGCGTTTCAAGCCTCAAAACACCTCTGCAGTCACCATCGCCGGAGCGCAACGGGGCCTCGATCGGGAGGGAGAGGAAAGGCTCGATTCTTGCCTCTAAAGGGAAGAAAACGTTCCTCTCCACGTCCCAAGCTTCCTGGAGCCCTGGGCCGCCCTACTGTAGCCTCCGGAGTCCCTTTCTTCCTCAACGCCATCGCTGGAGTCAAATCGATTGCAAGGGGGGTGGGCTGCGATTCTGGACCGTCAAGCACCTGATCCAAACTGATGGATCTCGTCCCCTTCCTCTCTTCTTGCTCCTAGTGGGATTCGATGCATGATTAGGCATCGGAATGCCTCGGAAGGGCATCCCAGACGGTCATCGATGGCGAGGCTCTATCGCCCGTGGACGTCGAGTGTTTTTAAAAATAAAAATAAAAAATAGTTTTCTTTCAAATAAGTTTCTAATTCTTTACTTTCCTCGCAAATAGGTCATTATTTCTTGCATTTGGGTCCCTGCACTAGATTTTTAAATCTTTTTAATAATATTTTATTGGAAAATTACAAAAGAACCCTAGTAAATCTTCATTAATGTTTTCCAAGCTTAAAAATTGGCATAAACCCCTTGATGAGTTTTTAATTCATCTTTTAATCCAATATTTTGCATAAAAAGCCCTGAACTTTATTAAAATTGTTTTGAATGCATGCTTTTCTATCACTATTGCAAATTAAACCCTGGATATTCAAATATTTGCTCAAATGTGTTCAAAAATTGCATTTTAAACCTTGAACTTCACTGATTTCACACTGAGTGCATATTTTCTAGGGTAAAATTACATAATAGCCCTTGGACTTCCTATTTTCAAACATAAACCCTTTATTTTGCACATTTAACCCTGAATTTCTTAAGATTTGTTATAAACACATGTTTTACTGACAAAATTACATATTGAAACCTAGGAATCTTAAATTTGACCAAAAATGCATAGTTTTGCACTTTTTGAACCCTAACTTCTTCAAAATTACATAAAATGTGTTTTCCTAAGTATTTTTGCTGATTTAACCTCAGAATTTCAGCCTTCATTTAGAATGTGGGAATTTTGCACAAAATCCCATGGAATTTACACTTTTCACTCACACATGTATTTTGTACATTTTTGTTTCCCTTTTTCATGCATATTTTTCTCATGCTTTCTTCTTTGCATCATGCACACATTTCCAACTCATTTCAAACTTGATCTTCACACCGTTTCCCCGATTTCTTCCGACTTTCACGATTTTGATTTGATTTGAATTTCCATCACCTGAGGGCGTACATTAACCGGCTAGACAATGCCAACATACATCCGAAGGAGGATTATTTTCTCTCTTTTAATTTTTTCACAGATTTCTTATGTTTCCATTGTTTTGCATGATGCTTTCCAAGAATTCCACATTTTCACGACTTTCTTTCTCGCCCAAGGGCGTACAGTAAAGTGGCATTTTCAATGCGTACATTGTCCCTTGGATTATCATTTTTTCCTTTTTATTCATTTCTTTACTTTGATTTGGCATGTTTTTGCAGTCATCTTAGGCATGTGCATTCAAAATAGACAAGCATACACATATAAGACCATTAGCAAGCGGGAAACTTAGAAAGACTGAGTTCTTCGGGTGCATGGGGGTGCCTGACCCCTTCCCTATACGTAACAAGAATCCTTACCCTTTCTCTTGCCCGCAATGGCCAAGTGCTGCATCCATTAGGCACGGAGCATGCATATGTTTTCTTCACCTTGATTTCTTTAGGTTTTTCCTTTGTGTTTTGTTTTCCTCATATTTCCTTTAAAAAGCTAGGTGGCAACTCTGTTTCCTTATCCTTTTCTTATCTTTCCTTGGTGTTTTCGAGCCTAGTCTTCTTCTTCGGATTCACCATCTTCGTCGTGACCGTATCGGAACTCCTCATGTATTTCCATGCACCTAGGAGAGCCGTGTAGGGTTCCACTAGCATGATCACAGGAACTGGCGGCTCCATTGGGGATAACCAGATTCTGGCTTTCGCTTCGGTTTTCTTGCTTGTCTTTGGTTTATAGACTCCATATTTGTTTGCTTGTTCTGTTGTTTGTACATATTTGACAGTACATCCCTTTTTACACTATTGCTATGCAATCGCACATGCACATGACCTAATTCATGCTTTTATGTTGATACTTGCTTTTCTTCACTAATTGTGGGCACTACACTAACACATGCCATATTCATGCCTTTTGCTTAATTGATTGACTGTTTAGACGCCATAATTGTGTGTTTTCTTCCCTTTTTTGTATTTGCCATGGTTAGAAGAGTAGAGACATGTTTGCCTCCCTATTTAGATAAAATAAAACACACAAACTCAGACAAACAAATAATAGGGCATAACTAGAGACAATTGCTCACAATTCCCCCTGGTTTAATAAAACGCAAGTAAAAGACACAAAAGTATATTTGCATGAATGATCATTTTAGAAAGCATGCGTCTTCTCCTTTGAGTCCACCCACAGTTTGCGAAGGACAATTCTAGTAACCCGTTCTATAGTTTTGGCATAGGATGTGTTGTTAGTTTGTCCCCCTTTGTTCGGGGTTGTGTCGGTGTTAGTAGAGGGTACAACTCCATGCTACTGTAGGAGACAAGGCCACCAATGCACCACCCGTTCACTATCTGTGCTTCGGCCAGGATTTAGAATGGGAACCTTACTTTTCCAACCAGAGTCATAACCTAAAACCAATGAGTGCGTCCCGTGTGATCAACCCCATGTGAGACAATCATTGTGTGAGAGTGCACTTTAGGACATTCATCTACATTGTGTGTCATTGCATGCCACTTTAATAACTCGCATTTATCTTTGCGTCGTTGTTCAAGTTCTGATACGTATTTCTATTGCCTGTTTTCTTAGGTAGCTTGTTGTAAGGTCCTCAGCTAGGAGCTCTGGTGTCTCCATTGCGGGCAGCCTCCCGTGGTTGTTTCTCTTGCTTTTTTCCGAGCTATTGATCACTTTCGACAATAGTTCGTCTTAGAGCTCGTGCGTTTGTCTTTTACCGCAGCTTCTTTCATTTCGCTTGCGACTAGCCATGGCCCTACAGGCCCACAAGCCTCTAGCTATTGATTTGAAAAGGCCCCACATTCATAATCTCCTTCTCCCACTTTGGGTGCTTCTGTTTCCCACTATGTGTCCCGATTTGAGAGTCATGGATGATCTCTACCTCCTTTCCTGGGACAACGACAGACATAAGCCGATCTAGGGCCCGTCACTGAATTGATCTTGGTGACTACCACATGGGTCCCAAAAGTTTTGCCAGTTGCATCCCACTTCTCGAGCCCTCCTGTTTCAGGAGATCAACCAGCTGCGGTTGCATCTATTTTAGGAACTACTCCTGTTCTACTATCGCCTTCTGACCCATTCTTTGACGGGTCTTCGACCATGCAAGCTCAAAGCTTGAGATCATTAACCCGGAGGCCTAAGCACAATCCTCTTGATCCTATCGAGAGCCCTCCTCTTTTGACTCTTAAGGTTCCAATGCAGACCACTGTAGCATTGCTAGCTCACCCCACTACACCATCGCCCAAACCATCGCCTCAGCATCGCACTGCTCTGGCAAAGGGGGCATTATCTCTACCGCCTGCACCAAAATTGCATTTGTTACGGCATGCATCACAATCACTTAAGAACCAACCCATCAGTTGTACGAGAGTACAGCATTTCTTGAGTCCATCGCATGGAGCTGTACTAGTGCCACAGCTGTTGCTCTCGCGCTCAACACCACACACAGCACAGCATACTCACAACCCACCTCAACATCAGGATTAGGTCCTACCACATATGTCATCACTACACACTAGGCGCATACCTTCCACTGTCAAGCAGTGCATCCCATCGCATCGGCTCAGCAAGGACAGCAACCTAAGAAGAGATGAGGCTGTTGCGTTGAAAGCGACTACATTCTACTAAGTGAGTCACTGAGCATTGTTTTTCCTCATGTTGTGTCGCTTCTGAGACTCCCGATTCAGCATCACCCACCAACTCCACTCCCTCAGTGGTACAATGCGAACGTATACTGCGATTATCATCGAGCCTCGAGGCACTCGACTGATAGTTGCCGCACTTTGCGGGACGTCGTTCAGACTTTGATTGACAGTGGGATCTTTGGTGTTGGCACAACACCTACATCCTTATCTCTACCCTCAGCAGCATCTAGGTCAGCATGCATTACACACTCACACAACACCGTTGAGCTGACACGTCATGTTGTGTTAGTTCAGTAAGGGCAGCAACACTGGTAAAAGCAACATCACTTTAGGGAATGTGACTTCACCCCACTTGGAGATTCGTTGGGTGATATCCTTCCTAAAGTTGCGCCATTCCTGCAGCAACCAGAGGTTCACTAGCCACCTTAGCCTGCTTCCGAGGTGGTACAACACGAATTTGTTATGCCAGTTCCATCGCACCTGTGGACATTCGACAAACAAGTGTTTTACTCTCCGGAATGCTGTCTAGGATTTGATTGACAATGGGGACCTTGTCATCAGCTCACAGGAGGTAGCACACACATACACCTGCACCCACACTTGCACACCCATGTGCACACCCTAGAATAGCCGACCTTACCTTGTTTGAGCCAGCAAGCTCCGAGGATGATGGAACTTCAAGGGTTCATCCTTTCTCTCTCAGCTCTTTCCTAGGGAATCCATCAGGCCTCACTTGCCTAGTTTGTCTTCTTATCTTTTCTTAGTTTCTGTCTAGTAGCACACACATATGCCCCTCTTGTTCTTGTTCCTCATTTGCCTAGTATGTCCTCTTGTCTTTTCTTAGTTCTATTTGGCGACACTCATGTGTGACACTCTTGTTCTTGTTCCTCTATGGTAGTTCTAACCAAGACTTTTCCAATTTGCCATGCACCAATCTGACTCAGTACGTGCAAATATCCTAGATCACGTGGGAGACAACCATCACAACAAATATCAACTCCAACAGAAATACAGTCCTAATGTCACCGGCAAATTCAACATTCACAATGACAGTCTCAATTTTAATAATGGTTTTGATGGCTTTGGCTACACCTGCCTTGAATTCGGTTTCCAATGGCACTGCTAGGAGTTACTATGAATACCAATGGCATCGACAGAGAAGCAACAACAAGGACTGGAGTTGTTTCCTTTTTCTTTGTTTCCTTTGTTTTTCTTTCTTTTTGCATCACCATATATCAAAACACAAAAAAATCGAAAAAGCACAAAAGTTAAAAAAAAATAAAAAAATGGAAAAACATTAAGAACAATAGAAAATAATAGTTTGCTTGTCAATAACATTCTATCCAATGATGAAAATTGGAAAAGCTCGCCTATGTCAGAATAGATTATCCCTCCTTAGTTGTCACTACTTAGACAACAAAGTTAGCAAGGGAGCCACCGAACATTAAAGTTGGACGAAATGTCCAAACTCCGCAAGGATCCTGCACCTCCAAGAGGGTGATAAAATGTTAGGGGTGACTGAGAGTGTGAGCCAAAAATGAAAACATACATTTGCAAGGGCATAAAAGGAATTAGAAGACAGAGGTGAAGACAAAAGTCAGCCCAAGAGTGAGAGGCGTGCATTGTAGCTCTACCCTTACCGTACCTTGGAGAGGAGTCGGAGTATGTGCTCAATAAAATCACACATTTGAGGGACTGACCCATCTTCTTGCAATAAAGGCCTCCTGAATAGATCGAGCGCTTATTACCTCCTAGTCAAGGTTAGAGTGAAACCACATGTCTATGAGGAAGTAAAAGAAAAGTTAATGATATTAAAAAGAAAAGCAGGTGCAGGACCTTAAAGAATTTGGCATGGAGCCAGGTCCATTACATTACCTTACAGTGAGTTCGAGTGCCACCACTACCTATCGAGAGCCACCTATTACTTGCGAATCGCTGTAGTGTCAACTGAGTCGAGGGTGTCATCCTCCTCTAACATGCATATAGCTTTCCAGCCTAACTGAGGGCAGACAAAACAAAGCAAGCAAGCGATCTAGCGAAGCAATAAATGCAGATAACAAGTAACTAAAATCACACCTAATCAACAAGACATGCATTTCTAGATCAATCACTCTCAAGCAATTAGTTTAATTGCTCACAATAATAGAATCCACCACAATAATCATAATCATCTTAATTTTGCTTGGGTGAATCTTTTTGCTTGCAACAGGTTTTTTTTGCCAAGTACGTTTAGCCAGGGGCATGTACAGTAAGGACACCAGTTAGTGCACAAGCTACATGGACTTGTAGAATCAGTAGTATGATAGTAATTCCTCTACAACAGTACAGGTGTGGTAAACGTTATTTAGGGAATGCCTATGATCAACACAGTTAACTACTTGTTTGTAGCCAGAACACTGTGACACAATAAGTAGCTGAACAGAGAATCGTTTTGACATGCCAGCCAAAGACAGGCTATGATTTATCACATCTTGCTATTTAAGTGTAGCTTAGGACAGTGGATGAATATATGTGCCTCCAATCAGTAAACAATTGTGTCTCTGGCCTCAACCGAAATCAGCCTCGACCACTTCAGTGATTCAAAGTGTGCCTACAGTCACAACCTAATCCTCAGGTCTTTGCATCTTTGAGCGGTGCCCAACACTTCCCGTGGTAGTTTGACTCGAGGACACCGGCATCTATTTCACCTTAGTATCTCCTAATCTGACTTTTATTTTCATTGAGCATCATTTGTCTTTTATGCTAGGGGCATGTCGGTTGCTTTCTAGCTGAGCTCGCACAATCTGCTACTTGGTTCATCAAAGGCAAGTCGGTTGTTCTTTGATCAGGACCACCCACACATCAAATGATTAGCGGAGACAACAACATGACTATGGTCTATACACAGCAATCCCGAACTTTGTAAATACAATTTGGAGAATGTCTTACAGTAGCACAGTCAAGTACAAAACCATCAAGCACTATGGTTGAGTAGAACATGGCCTGGACATACAAGTCAAAGGCAGGCAGCAATCTCAATCAAAGGTTTATGTCAAATTGCCACAATTCCTCCCGTCTTCCAAGTACAATACGGGATGGAAGTTGGATATACATATCTCTAGTCACTAGATGAATGCATCACTAGCCTTGATTGATGACCATCCCAATTACTCCAATGGTTTAAGGTGCATCTATAGTTACAGTTTGGCTTCCAAGACTCCATATTCTCAAATGATGTCCAGCCAGTTCAATACCAGGGGCATGTCAACTGCTCTTTGGTCAAAAGACACATATCATGTGCCTGACAGAACACCATCTATTATGAACCAGAGTCTTCGACCAGGGGCATGTCAGCTGTTTTTTGGTCAAGAGTCACATATCATGTGCCTGACAGAACACTAGCTCTGAGTAACTGAATCAAAGACTTCGTTTAGGGGCATGTTAGTTGTTCTTTAGTCAAAAGTCCCAAAACGAGTGCTCGATAAAAGACCAAGCCAGAGCCTTCAACCAGGGGCATGTAAGATGCTTTGTGGAAAGAAGGACTATTTAGGGAGCACTGAATGCAAATTATCTTTGGGATAATGGTCAAGCACACATGACATAAAGGTTCCTACAAAATCACAACTACAGCAGGACACTACAGTGAGTCAAGCATTAGATCTGGAGCGTCGTTGGCATGTCATAAACACTCTGAATTCATGACAGCGTTGAGCATAGACCACCAATCCCTAACTATCTCAATTGATATCCCCTATGGTGGTGATGATCCAAGGTGCACTGGTACTTGAAAATAAAGGTTCCCATGGCAAATCCTTTTGGCTAAACAGTCGGTCAGGACCCCTGCACCCTTGTCTCCCAATTCGCGTCCGAAAGGACGGAGTTCAAAGACATTCTCCTCGACTTCACTCCAAGATGGATGATGTCCTTTCCCTCTAGATTCTCGATTCGAAAGAAACAGAACCCAGTGATATATTCCTTTGGGTTGATATCCCGAACTATCCGGTTAGCATTCGTCAACTTGTCATCTTTAGGTCGGTAAGTCCTAAACTTGCCATCTTTTGGTCGGTAAGTCCTAAACTTGCCATTTCTTGGTCGGTAAGTCCTAAAGTTGCCATCTTTTGGTCGGTAAGTCCTAAACTTGCCATTTCTTGGTCGGTAGGTCCTAAAGTTGCCATTTCATTATCGGTAAGTCTTAAACTTGCCATCTTATGGTCGGTAAGTCCTAAACTTGCCATTTCTTGGTTGATAAGTCCTAAACTTGCCATTTCTTAGTCGATAAGTCCTAAACATGCCATTTCTTGGTCGTAAGTCCTAAATTTGCTATCTTTTGGTCAGTAAGTCCTAAACTTGCCATCTTTTGGTTGGTAAGTCCTAAACTTGCCATCTCCTGGTCAGTAAGTCCTAAACTTGCCATTTCTTGGTCGGTAAGTCTTAAACTTGCCATTTCTTGGTCGGTAAGTCCGAAAGTTGCAATCTTTTGGTCAATAAGTCCTAAACATGCCATTTCTTAGTCGGTAAGTCCTAAACTTGCCATTTCTTAGTCGGTAAGTCCTAAACTTGCCATTTCTTAGTCGGTAAGTCCTAAACTTACCATCTTTAAGTTGGTAAGTCCGAAACATACCATTCTCCCGTTGGTCGGTAAGTCTGAAACTTACCATTCTCCCTTTGGTCGGTAAGTCCGAAACTTACCACATTCCTTCTGACCGGTAGGTCTGAAACCTATCATGATCCATTCGATCCTTGCTCAAAGAGTTTGGTAATGATGGTGCCTCCTTTGCTCATGCTCCAAATGGAGTACACCAACCACCTTCTGTGGACTAGAACCCTAGAGCACCTGTCAAGGTGTCTATCTTCTTGGTCAGTAGGTCTGGTATCCTGTTGTGCCCCCTTTCTCTTAGGCTGGTATCCCAAACTACCTGGGCAATACTTGTAGTGCCCGATGGATTTCCCACTTTCCTTGTTCCTTCCCTTCCTTTGGGCTGGTAGCCTGAACTACCCGGATGACCCCCTTAATCGGTCACTTTTCGGTCGGTAAGCACCGTGAGTCTTGTTCGGCGCTTTTCTTGACAAGTGTGATAACCAATCATGTCCTTTAGGAGCTGATTGGTCGTCAACATGTCATCCTACACTACATGTATAATCTACATGGGTAGTTCATCATTATTCATTAGCAGCTACAGTCTCCTAAGCATTAACACTGGTGTTTGGTGTCGGCATTTCTCATTAGTGTCAATTTCTATGTTTTTGGCTTCGTTTGTCGCGCTCTAGGTAGCAGGACAAGACATCCGGTGCGTTCACCAACTAAGTAGTTGGCTGCCAGTAGCTAACTCCTTTTTGCAGCTTCGAGTAGGGTGTCTTTGTCAACCGTGAGCGTTGGTCTCCTCCTCCAGTTCCTTTTTCCTTATAAGAGGGGGCGGGGTGTCTTTGCCTACCCCGAGCGTCGGTCACTGTTCCATTTGTCCACCGACCTCGCACAGGGAGGGACATCTGTAGACACCCCATATGCTTGCAATTGGACCTTAAACCTAAATCAAATTCAAAATCCAAATTCAAACACTAAACCCTAAATCAAACCCTAAACCTAATTTAAACTTTAAACAATAAATCAAATCTTAAACCCCAAATCAAATCCTAAACCATAAATTCAAATCCTAAAACCTAATTCAAACCCTAAACCCTAAACCAAACCCTAAACCTAAGTCAAACCCTAAATCAAATTTTAAACCCTAAATCAAACCCTAAACCCTAAATTCAAATCCTAAAACCTATTTCAAACCCTAAACCCTAAATCAAATCTTAAACCCTAAATCAAAAAAACCCTAGAATCAACCTAAATCAAATCCAAAATCTAAAACCCTAATTTAAAACCTAAATCAAACCCTAAACCCTAATCCAAAACCCTAACAACCTCTAACCACCTAAACAAACCCTAACAACTTCCCACTCCACCATAACAACCTATAACAACCTCTGACCACCTAAATAAACCCTAACTACTTCCCATTCCACCATAACAACCTATAACTACCTCTAACCACCCAAACAAACTTTACCACTTCCCACCTTCATCATAACAACTTATAATAACTTGTAACAACTTCCAATAACCCATAACAACCCATAACAAACTACTCTAACAACCCTTGCCTTTTGCAAGCCTATAAATACCCCCCCATTTGCAAGAGAAAAAATGGGGAGGAACTAGAGAAAAATTTCGGAAAAATTGAGAGGAGAGCCACCAAGGTGTTTTCTCTCAACCAGAGCAACCATAGAGGTTTAGGATCGGAGAGGAAGCTTAGGGAAGGGAAGAATTCTAGCTTCAGGCCATCATCGGCGACCTCTGGCGACCCCTGGCGATCATCTCCACTATCCTTGTAGGTATGCCATCCACTGACCTTAATTTTCTTCAAAAACGATTCCCTAGGTCCTTCTCCATCTTCCCCAACCGATTCCAACAGTGCTAAAGGGCTTCCCTAGTTAGAATCGAAGTTTTAGGGGTCACCGGACGTGTTTCTTGGCGACCTAGGTGGGGGGCACGAATGCAGTGGATGATTCATGCCCAAGAGTGCTCGGTCCTCCCCACACAGTCCTCTTCCTACTTCTTCGATCCTCCGGATGCCGTTTCAAGCCCTCAGCAAGCCTCCAAAAGCCGCTCGCCGGGATCGTGCTCCGTCACTGTTGTCAAGGAAGACGATGAACAGTGAAATACGACAAGGTGCTCCACTCTTCGCAACGTCGCTCCAATCCCTGGGAAACCATCCTCTGTTCTTTCCCAACTCCTCGAAAGCTCCAGCATCATGTTTCAAGCCTCGAGACACCTCTACAGTTGCCGTCGTCGAAGTGCAACAGGGGCTCGATCGGGATGGAGAGGAAACGCCCGATTCTTGCCTCTGGAGGGAAAAAAACGTTCCTCTCCAAGTCCCCAAGCTTCCTAAAGCCCTGTCTGCAGCACTGCAGCCTCCGGAGTCCCTTTCTTCCTCGGCACCATCGCTAGAGTCGAGTCGACGACAAGGGGGTGGGCTGCGATTCTGGACCGTCAAGCACCTGATCCAAATCGATGGATCTCTTCCCTTTCCTCTCTTCTTGCTCTCAATGGGATTTGATGCATGATCAGGCATCAAGATGCCCCGGAAGGGCATCTCAGATAGTCGTCGACGGCGAGGCTCTATCGTCGGTAGCTGTAGTGTGTTTTAAAAAAATAAAAATTAGTTTTCCTTTGAATAAATTTCTGATTCTTTACTTTCCTTGCAAATAGGTCCTTTTTTCTTGCTTTTAGGTCCCTACACTAGATTTTTAAATCTTTTTAATAATATTTGTTTTGGAAAATTACAAAAGAACCCCTATAAATCATTATTAATGTTTTCTAACCTTAAAAATTGGCATAAAGCCCCTGATGAGTTTTTAATTCATCTTTTAATTCAGTATTTTGCATAAAAAGGCCTAAACTTTATTAAAATTGTTCTAAATGCATGTGTTTCTGTCACAATTGCAAATTAAACCCTGGATATTCAAATATTTGCTCAAATGTGTTCAAAAATTGCATTTTAAACCTTAAACATCACTGATTTCACACTAAATGCATATTTTCTTGGGTAAAATTGCATAACAGCCCCTGGACTTCCTATTTTCAAACATAAAACCTTTATTTTGCACATTTAACCCTAAATTTCTTCAGAATTGTTTTAAACACATGTTTTACTGACAAAATTACATATTTAACCCTAGGAATCTTAAATTTGACCAAAAATACACAGTTTTACACATTTTGACACCTAACTTCTTCAAAATTACATAAATTGTGTTTTCCTAAGTATTTTTGCTGATTTAACCTCAGAATTTCAACTTTCATTTAGAATTTCGGAATTTGACACTAAAGCCTTTGGAATTTACACTTTTTAGTCACACATGTATTTTGTACATTTTTGTTTCCCTTTTTCATGCATATTTTTCTCATGATTTAACCTCAGAATTTCAACTTTCATTCGAAATGTGTTTCCCTTTTGGAAAATTACAGTTAGGTTGGGATAAGTTCCTATTGTAGTATGGCAACGTGGTGTCTTGTGGTTCTTGCCAGTTGGGAGGATCACGGGAGAAACTGTCCACCCACGTGTTTGGTGTTGGCCATAGTAGATGTTGTGTTCTAGATCCGGTGAAGTGTCGATTTGGGT
Source organism: Posidonia australis (assembly GCA_024699735.1). Lineage (NCBI taxonomy): Eukaryota > Viridiplantae > Streptophyta > Magnoliopsida > Alismatales > Posidoniaceae > Posidonia > Posidonia australis. The sequence goes on along the minus strand of JAMKQA010034336.1, from coordinate 6,819 downwards.
AGCAGTTCCTAGATGAAGATAGCATATAGTTGGCTAGTCTGTTGGTGCACTGTAAATCCGTGAAAAACTTTGTTGTGTCTCAGTAGCCAGATTTTCTCTTATACCTTGGATTGGAAGAGGTTTTCCAGGCTATTGAGAGTTGTTACTGAGCACAAGGTGTGGAGTTTGGTGGTTGCTGACTAGGTTGTGTATTTGAGTAGTGTAGCAGAAGTGTGGCTAGAATTGGTTGCACCTGGTCAATCCTGTGATTTGCGTGACTTCATGGGTGCTCTAGATGTTTCGTGACTCTAGGAGACATTGTTTTGGAGCTCTAAGTGGAGATTTTTGTGTCTGGAAGGGATTTCACCCAGGATCTCGATGGTGTTTGGACTCAATGAGAGCTGAGTCTTTGGTGTCACCTTGGACCTAAGTAGGATGAAATGGCTTTGTGAGGCGGAGATTTCTCCTACAGGTCGTGGATTTTGGGTGGCATCAATGTGTTTTTGTCTGGATAGTTCTAGTGACGTCGTAATTTTTGTACCCTTGGTGTTTCGCCTAGTGAATTTCGGGGGCGAAATTCCTTTAAGGGGGGTTAGGCTGTAACGACCTAATTTTAGAAGTGGTGCTTTGGCCAGATAATTACGGTGAAATTCAGGTGTGTTGGGCATTGGGGGCCCGAGTGCCCAATGTGGGACACATTCTTAGTAGTGTCTGACATCAGGATTGTGTGTTTTTGGCCATTTTGGTGTGGTGTGGTCCAGGTGTTGTGGAGCCCTCATGGGAGTTTTGAGGGTTTGTCCTGTGCTCTAGTAGCAGATCTCGGTTTGCACGAGTCACGTGGATGTAGAAAGTCACGTGGTCTCGTTTCGTGCTTGCGGCTTCCTTTCTTTCCGTCCATTCTTTCTCTTTCCTTTCCTTCTTTCATTCATTCTTTTTTCCTCCTTCTTCCCCTAGGCCCCATCCCTTCCTCTTCTTCTTCTTCTTCTTCTCCCGCACATAGGATAGGGAGAGAAAAGGGAAAGGGGAGGTGGGAGGGAGAGAGGGCTGCAAGAGAGAGAGGGAGATGGTCAAGAGGAGGAGGATGTAGCTGTCGCCGTGCCGCCATCATCGCATGGAGGAGGGGAGCAGCTTGTGGTTGGAGGAGGAGCGTCGCCGTCCATCTCGTGTTGTCGAGTCTTCGGTGAAGGTACACACCCCATAGATTTTCTTTTGGTTCCAAATTTGTACCATAGGTGTATGTTAGTATGCTGGTAAATATAGTAATTTTATTAGAATTTATTGTGCATTTCTAGGCCATTTATGGCTGTTTTTATGATTTGATATGAATAATGCCTCCTTTGTGCTTTCTATTGATTTCTCGAGATCCACTTGATGGATCTCGGTGTTGCTTGTTTGGTTTGGAAGATCTCGTCAAGATCTTCATTTTGATATATTGTTTGCATGATTTGGATTGGTGGTTTGCAGGATTAGGCTTTGGGTCCAATTTCAAGGTGCTCTGCAGTTGCCTGGTTTTGCATGTCGAATCATTTTGGCATGCCGTTTTTGTTGCAGATTGTTCCCATGACCCCTGGTTCAGTGACTGAATTTGTTTTGTCTACTATTTTGGAAGTCTTGGATGTTGACAGCATTCCTAGTTCGGTCGACCGAAAGTTTCCAGTTTATTGAATCAAGGGTTTTCGATCGACCGAGTGGTTTTTCGGTCTATCCATCTGGTTCCCTAAGCCCAGGTCCGGTCGACCGTTCCATTTCGGTCTACCGATCCAGCCCTAATCCTGTATTAAGATGTTTTATGTTTTGATTAATATATATATATATTAATCTTGGGGAGATAAATATAATGCCATAAATAATTAGGATAATCATTGGAATGATCTAGGGTTTATCCTAAAATGAATTAGCAAGATTCCACCTCGAGTATGGGTAGAATAAAAGATGAAATGATTTAGAAATAATAGATTCATTCCCTAGATGGTTTAAACTGGACTTTAGAGATAATGATAGTATCTCTAGTACTAGGGCTTGTGTGGTTTTGTGTGTGGTGCGCTGAATGGGGTATTCAGTGGCACTGTTCCTAGTGTTTCAGCCGCTCTAGCTATGCTCCCGAGGGAAACAAGTCAATAGGTGTCTTACACTTGGTGTCAGAGCTTATATTCTGGTTGTGTTTACTTTGTTGTGGTGTCTTCTGGGTGGGTTTGACACTTAGTGGACATTTTTTGTTGGTGTTCTCTTTGGTTGTGGTCGTGGGTTGAGCGTGGTACTCGCAAATCAGACATTCCCAAGGTGTTTTGCCTAGGCATGACACGAGAGTTGTCGAGGCTGTGTTTTGTTTGTGATTTCTCGGCCTTTGGTTTCTGTGCCGCTGTTGGGCACAGTGTTTCTTGAGTTTTAAAGGATATTTAATGGTTTTGAAAAGGTTTTCTAAAAGAGAGTTTTGGAAAAAGAAAAGTACAGATTTGAAAATGGTTTTGGAAAGAGTTTTCCAGTGCTTTCTTTTTGTCTTGGGAGCCGAGATACCTAAGGCTGAGGTTCGTCGAGTCTTGGAGGTGTGACACTCCATGACTGTCGTTTCAAGGCTAGGGTTGTGGTCCCCGGGTTGAGGTATTTAATGGCATGACGGGGAGGTATGATACTCCTACTATCGCTTTGAGCACTGACGCTTGAGTGTTGTCTAGTGTGGAGGTATAAGACTCCTTCCAGAGTTTCGTGTGGAGCGCACCGTGAGGAGGCATACCTTGTGGTGGTAGTGCTAGTGGGACATGTGCCTCGTAGCTGGTAGCGTCCTGAGAGATAGGATTGCCTTCCCAGTAGGGGTTGGCTTTGTTAAGGGTTCTCCAGGAGGGAGAATCACGGGACAGTGAACGCTCCTACACAGCATGGCAGTGTAGACACCGTAGTCACTCCTCGGTGGACTGCTTGTGACCAATGTCGTTTGCTTGGCATCATGCAGTTCAACACACTGTTTGTGCTTGTGTTTTTGTTTTGTGTGGAGTCTTGGATTAGGAAATCAAGCTCTGGGCCTAAAGGAGGCCGTGGCTTTTGCGCCTGTTGAGGCGTAGTGTTTTGGTAGCGGTGGCACCGTAGTTTAGGAGCGAAGGCTCCGTGGTTAGGTGTTGTACTTGGGTCTAGAGGAGACCATGTTGTGCAAAGTAGAGTCTTTATAGGTGTAATTTGGTGTGGTTTTGGGCTTGAGATGGTGAGAGTAGCCTTCTCAATCATGCATAAAAGGTTTTAAAAGTGCACACACATGTTTTTGAAAAGGAAAAGAAAAGAATGGTTTTAAAGGCATAGTTTTGTGATTTTGTGGCCTGTCGGGTAGTAGTAGACTACCTAGTTTGGTATGGCAACTTCAGAGAGGGATGTCAGTGCTTGTGTGTTGGGCGTCGGTAGATTTCCCTCTTGGTTTGGTGGCATCCGAGTGTGATGCCTGTACTTGATTGCCCTTGGCATAGGTTGTCGAGTTGTAGGTGGGGTGCGTGCTATGTGACCATTAAGTGGTCACTTACATGCGCTTTGTTTTGTGTATTTTGATAGGTGTAGGATAGTACCTGTTGATTGTTGTGCATATAGGAGGAGTCATGTCGCCACACATCAAAGATCTAGGTGAGTGTTAGTTTAGTTTTATTTTTGTTGTTCAGTGGTTCTATTTTATTGTTGAGAGTACTTAACCTTAGCTGCATTATTAGTGTAATTGTTGGCCAATAGTAAAGATAAAAATTATTAAAAATGGAAAATTGTAGCTATGTTTAGTGGGAGCGACTTGGGAATTGTTACAAACCTTCTCGTCCTCCTCCCTCAGGCGCACTCCTACCCCCCACCTCTCGCCACTCCCACCCCACTTCCCTTTTCCCCTCTTTCCCCACCCCCTCACCTTTCCCACACTACCCTACCTCCTTCTTCCTCCACTATTTCATGCGGTAGTGAGAGAGAGAGATAGAGAGAGAGAGGCAGAGGTGGTCGTGTGGCTCGACGTCGACGTGACTGGAGCTCTGGAGGTCAAGGAGGCTCTTGTGGTGGTCATGCACATCGGTGGTGGTCAGTGGTTGGCCGGAGAGCGAGTTGGTTCACCTCCAATCCAATGAGTAGAAGTCATGTAAAATGGTTGAAATGCCTAGGATGCATGTAATCAAGCCTAAATTTAATGTTTTCGAAGTTATGGCAATTTATTGTGGCATTTATGGCTTTTATGGTGATTGTTGTGGTTTGGGTCCTTTTTGACCCCTCTGTGGTTGCAAATTTATATCTAGCTATGTGATGAATGGATTTTGGTTTTGTTTATGTGAATTTAGAGTAGACTCGAGGGTCTACATCATATGTTTTACTTGAAAGTTTTGGTGGTTGTTTGGTAGGCCTGCCCTTGGTTCCCACTTCAAACAAAATTTGGGTCTCCTGTCTCAGGCTGTTTGAATTCTGACAGAAAACTAGGGGCATGGGCCGATTACATGGATCACATGCACGAATCTGACAACAGTTTTAGCCTTTGGTCCAGTTCTGTTTGCATTCAAACAAAATGCCTAGGGTACGGGCTAAACGTATAGTCCACATGCATAGGTCTTGTAGGGCTTTTTGGAGGTATTTCTTGTTTTTTTGGTAAAAGTGTATTTTGAATGTAGTGGCCTCTCGGTTTGGTTTGTTTCGCTCATTTGAGATGGGGTCATGGGTCATCGGCGGTGGTCTTGTGGGACGCCTGATGCGCGATTTTGTTGAGGTTTTGAAAGAGTTTTCCAAATATATAAAATGGTTTTGAAAGTGGTTTAGAAAAAGTGGATGGCCCATTTTGGAAAATGATTTTCCTAGTTTTCTATGTATGGGCCAAGACACTATGGGATCGTGTTATCGGGACCAAAGAATGTGACGACATTCTCGGGTGGCCGAGAGTATCTCCTTGGTTGAGGTCGAGGGCTGAGATACCTAAGGCTGAGAGTCATCGGGTCTTGGAGGTATGAGACTCCTTGACTGTCGTCTTGAGGCTAGGGTTGTAGTCCACAGGTTGAGGTGTCTTGTGGCATCACAGGAAAGTATGATACTCTTGCTATCATTGTGAGCATTGAGTCTCAAGTGTTGTCAGGTGTGGAGGTATGACACTCCCTCCAGAGCACCATGTGGAGGACACTGTGAGGAGGCATACCTTATAGTGGCCTGTGCGGGTGGGATGCATGCCCCATAGTTGGTAGCATCATAAGAGATAAGACTACCATCCCAGAAGGGTTGACTTCGTGAGGGTTCACTAAGTAGGAGAATCACGAGACGACGTAGCTCATGCACAGGTTGGCACGTCGTGGCAAGGCAGATGTAACATCTGTGCCTGGTTTTTCCATTTAATATAAACCATGGAATTTCTTGTAATTTTGGTGTGTGGTTTATTGGTGGTAAATCCAGATTGTGTTTGTTGGCTATGGTTTCTCCCTGTGTTTTGTGCCCCTGGTTTCTCCCTTGTGGTGTGTTTTCTTTGGCTAGTGGGTCTATTCTGCATTGGGACCCGTGTTTGTGGTGGATCCACTTGGGCTTGGGCTTGGACTCGGTCAAAGAGCCAGTTGTGCTGTGCCCTCTTTTCCCTGTCTTCTCCATGCCCGTGACTGATCTCCCCTACTCGCAAGGCCTAGCGAGGAGGACTGCTCATTTCGTCCCATTGACGGTAGGGAGGCTGGCAGCGGATCGGCAGAATCCGTGGGGATGGCAAGCGACAGAGGCTTTAAAGGGAGGCATGCGGCATGGGGGAGGAGCAAAGAGACCAGAGAGAGGGCTAGAGGGAGTGTGGAGGCTGAGGAGGAGGAGTCGCATGCTGGAGGAGATCGCGTGAGTGTGGGGAAGGCTGGTGCCGTGCACCGCCGGAGTTGGAGGGTACGCGAGGCTCGTCGAAGCTAGGTACGCGTTTTCCTTCCGTTTTCCCCTCTGTTTTTCCTCCATCGGTTGAAGCATGATTAGATTAATGCTACAAAAATCATGAAAAATATAGAAATATTGGGAAGTGTTGAATCATGTGTTTGTGGCCATATGATGTCGATTCGTGGCTAATTTTATGAGATTTTGTTAGTGAATGTGAAGCATGCTACAGTTGTGTTGAATGAGTCTTGTGCCTTTGTGATTTTCCATAGAACAGCATGTTTAATGGATTCATGTTTTGATTGAGGGGTTTTGGAGTAGAATTGAAGGTCTACACCCCATGTTTTACTCGTAATTTTTGTGGCATGTATGGCAGGTCCGATCCTTACTCCCACTTTGGGGAGAAAAGGGTGACAATGGCCTGGGGAGTTTTTTGCAACAGCAGAAAACGGTATGCCGAATTGGTTTCGGCATACCGTAATGCTCCCAAGCGGTATCTTGCGTTGTGGTTTTGGACGACTGGAGAAATTTGGTCGACCGATATGGCAGGGACTGATAAATCTGACAGGGATTCGGTATACCGAAATTCTTCAATATACCGAATCAGGGGATTTCGGTATACCGAAGCCCCCATTCGGTATACCGAATCAGGGGCTTTGGGCATACCGAAATAGGATTCGGCATGCCGAATCAGAGCCCTGAGTTATTTCGAGAAATGCTTAGAAAATGATGATTAAATATGGATAAATACAGGATAAATGTATGAAATGCATGGAAATGACATGTAAGATGATGCTTGCAAGTATGTTGTTTTTAATGATGTTTTCCATGAGATGTTGAAGCATGGCTTCTGTGTATGGATATGGACTCATGTGAGGGGTGATTGCATGGTACAAAGACCATGAAAGAATGTGTGGGTTTAAAGACCATAGGTAATGATTTGATGCATATTGCATGTGATTTGCAAAGAGCTTTATGAATGGAAAATGGTTTTGATAAATGTTTTGAAAAGACAAATTG
>JAMKQA010034335.1:0-21972 GCA_024699735.1 Posidonia australis | reverse complement strand
ATCCCGCTCACAGAGAATGATAACAACAGGAATTACACAACAAAATCTCGTGAGGAGAATGGAAATGAAAGCAATGCACACTATTACAACTTTTTCTCGATGGTAGCTCGATGTTTCTCAATGGATGCTTTTCCAAGGCTGGTACGGCGTCCTATTTATAGCCGTCGGATCGCCTCGATCTGTGTCTAACGACTATAAAACGGTCGTAAACAACTAGTTGAACGGTATACCATTTTGACCATGATATACTGGAAAAGCTCTTTAATCTTCATCTCACGAGCAAAACGCTATGCCGCAACTTCAACGAGCTGCCGTTTTCTCCTGAAACGGTATACCGTTTTTGGGACGGTATGCCGTTTAATTGCATTCATTTCTTTTTCTCTTCTGTTCCGGAGTGCCGCTGCTTCTTCAGATTTTTCCTGAAACGGAATGTCGTTCCATCCACGGTATGCCGTTTTCAGTTCAACTTAGATTTTTACGGAGTTCCGATTTACATTCCGATTTTTTGCTGAAACGGTCTGCCGCTCTTAATGCCGCTATGCCATTTTTGATTTCATGATAAGACACTTTATATCCTTTTCAAGTTATAATATTTATGAAAATATGCACAAGTAAATAATCATCAAAATTAATGTAATATTTCTAACAATTAGATGGTAAAACTATGCAACCATGATCATGGTATATCCAGGAACAAATACCAAAAAAATTAGAACCCATGACAACCAAGAGAATTTGCAAACCATGATGCAAACCTACTGTTTGCATCTTATGACCAGACTGATGCGCTAGTCTAGTGCGCCAGTTTTGTGCGCCTATATGGTGCTCCACTATAGTGCTCCTAGTTGGTGCACTCCAGGTACTCTGTTTCAGACTGCAAACTGAATCCAGAGCTTGGAGAGAATGCATGTGATTAACTATGCTAATGACCATTCAAAGTACTAACCTATTTATGGGTTCTCTTGGGTTGTTACAGCCAGGGCTGGGTCTAGAGGTGCGTGGAGACACCCTAAATGACTGAAAAATGTGGGAGGTCTACATGGCATGCGAGGAGTGTGCCACAACCCATATTCAGTGGCTGATAGCCTCATAGGGGCCTTGATCCACCACCAAAAGACCAAAGGTTGCAAATAAACACACAAGTTGACAAGCAGTGCAAACACTCTTACACATAGCATACATGAACCATCATCAAGACAAATAAACAGCGTAAATGATCAAACTAAACTGGAGATAACCAAGCCATAGTCGAGTTCATAGCATGATATCTTATTCAAAACAACCTAGAGAAAGAAATGAACAAAGACATGTGGTAGGGAGGTACCTGAGGTGTTTCTCTCCTTTGGTGGCTCAAGGTGTCTCTTTCTTGCTACTTTGGACATGGCTGAGGGTGCTCAGGGATGCAATGGATGCTCTGGAGGTGGGTGCACTAGTTGCTAAGAGAGGTTAAAGTGTAGTGGGTGGAGAGCTTTTAAAGGAGGTGAAAAACGTTGAGCCATGGATTCCAAGGGACGTGAAGGCCAAGAGACCCTCGTAGGCTTGTAGGGGAATGTCAAATTAAGTGAGGGCCAAAGTGTCCATTCATACATGGAGGTTACAAGTGGAGAGAACGAACAGCCAGCAGCTAGTGCCCAAAATAGGCCATGGGCCAGTATGGTGCGCCATATAGTTGCACCATGATGGTGCTCTATATTGATGTGCCATGATGGTGCTCCATATTGGTGCTCTATTATGGTGCTTCGCATTGGTGCTCTAGAATAGTACTCTCCACTTGACTGCCTAGATTATCAACTAGATCATGGGCTTGTGGTCGTGGTTTTGTGTGATGATCTTGGGTTAATTAAAATGTCTGATAAGACTTGGATGTGGTTAGGCCTGCCATGTCTAAAGCAACATCCTTCTAGAGAGTCTATCCACGAGTCACCTCAAAATCAGGGTGTCTACAGATGCCACTCTCTAAGCGAGGTCGAGGGACAGAGGGAATCAATACCGATGTTTAGGATTGACAAGATACTCCTATTTTGAGGCTGCAGGAGGATTATGTTTGCTATAAGCATTAGGTCACTTATCCAGAGGATGCACCGAAAGTCATGACTTGTTGCCAAATGCAAATATGCAAGTGCAAGAGTGCACCTTACAGGCATGTGAATGCCATGTCAAATGCTGAAAATGTGATGCCAATACAATACAAATGCAAGAGCTGATGCTGAGTGTGAATGCAATGCCGATGCTAGTGTTGCACACAAGAATAGATGTTGAAAGTAGATGCCGTGTTGATGTTAACGCTGAAGTGATATTGCAAAAACTAAAGAAAGCCCACACACAAGGGAAACCACTGGCAGGGACATGATAAGTTGTTGGACTCATCAGTCGGATTATTAAGGTTATCAACTTGAGGAGGCGGGACATGACAAGTCAGCCTAGTCTTGTCAACCTGGTCGCCAGACAACCTTACGGTTGTTAACCGAGTAGTTGGGGGTACCAACCTAAAGAAAAGTGGCATGACAAAACATATGATTTGTCAAGCAAGAAAGGAGGCCCTGTCCACACGAACTTAGGGCGAGCAAAGGGTATCGCACCAGCCAAGATCCAAGAGAGAAAAGGATAGGATTTGACCTCGACCGCCCAGTCAAAGGTCGACTTTGACCGCCTGATCAAAAAGTCAAGTAGCAGGATTTCGTATCCGCGAAAATCCAAGGAAAAGGAAGGGAGCTCAACCACCCGGTCAAAGGTCAACTTTGACCGCCTGGTCAAAAGTCAAGCAGTAGGATTTCGTGCCCGTGAAAATCCAAGGAAAAGAAAGGGACCTCGATTGCCCGGTCAAAGGTCGACTTGGACCGCTCGGTCAAAAGTCAAGCAATAGGATTTCGCACCTGCGAAAATCTAAGGAAAAGGATATGGCCTCGACCACACGGTCAAATGCCGACTCTGACCGCCAGGTCAAAGTCAAGCAAAAGGATTTCCCGCCTGCAAAAGTCCAAGCAAAGGAAAGGATATGACCTCGATCGCCCAGTCAAAGGTCGACTTTGACCGCCCGATCAAAGTCAAACAAAAGGTTTTTGCGCTTGCAAAAATCCAAGCAAAGGAAAGGATATGATCTCGACCGCCCAATCAAAGGTCGACTTTGACCGCTCGGTCAAAGTCAAGCAAAAAATTTCATGCCCGCGAAGATCTAGGAAAGGAAAGAATGTGACCTCGACCGTCTAGTCAAAGTCAAGCAAAAGCATTTCACGCTGGCGAAAATCCAAGAAAGGAAAGGGACCTTGATCACCCAATCAAAGGTCGACTTTGACCGCCTAGTCAAAAGTCAAGCAGCATGATTTGTGCCCACGAAAATCTGAAAAAAGGAAGGGACCTCGACCACCCGGTCAAAGGTCGACATTGACCGCCCGGTCAAAGTCAAGCACTAGGATTTCGTGCCTGCAAAAATTCGAGGAAAGGAAGGGATATGACCTTGACCGCCCGGTCAAAGGTCGACTTTTACTGCCCAACCAAAGTCAAGCAAAAGGATTTCGCGCCCGCAAAAATCCAAAAAAGGAAGGGATATGACCTCGATCGCCCGATCAAAGGTCAGCTTTGACTGCTTGGTCAAAGTCAGAGAAAGCATTTCATGCCCGCGAAAATCCAGGAAAAAGGAAGGGATATGACCATGACCATCTAGTCAAAGGTCGACTTTGATTGCCCGATCAAAGTCAAGCAAATGGATTTCACATCCGCAAAAATCCATAAAAGGAAGGGATACGACCTCGACCGTCCGATCACGCCCATGAAAATCTAAGAAAAAGAAAAGGATATGACCTCGACTGCCCTGTCAAAGGTTGACTTTGACCACCTAGTCAAAGTCAAGAAAAAAGATTTTGCGCTCATGAAAATCCAAAAAAGGAAGGCATACGACCTCGACCGCCTGGTCAAAGGTTGACTTTGATTTCCTGGTCAAAGTCAAGCAGTAGGATTTCACGTCCGCGAAAATCCAAAAAAGGAAGGGATATGACCTTGATCGCCCGGTCAAAGGTCGACTTTGACCGCCTGATCAAAAGTCAAGCAAAAGGATTTTACATTTGCGAAAATCCAAGGAAAAGGATATGACCTCGACTGCCCGATCAATGGTCGACTTCGAGTGCCCGGTCAAAGTCAAGCAAAAGGATTTCACGCCCTTGAAAAACAATAAAAGGAAGGGATAGCAGAATCTCATTCGCTCGGAATGAGAATCTGGAAAGAAAAGTGATAATCCCTGGATTGTCCCCTAGGAAGGAAGTAGGCGCTCTAGAGGGCAAAGAGGTAATTATGCTTACTATTGGCTTCATTGCACGGAAACCTGTATTCTTTCCAAAATGCGTGTGAAATATCCTCTGATAGAACCTTGCTGAGGTTTCAGTCTCATCTGGCACTGTTTGTGAGTTTTGCAAAAGGTTAGGACCTATTTGCAATTTTCCAAAACTGAGGGGCTTTATTGCAAATCAGCCTAGTATGATAAACTTATAATGGTCACATTGCTTCTGTGCTATGATACTTGAAATTCCACAGAATACTTGTAGATTTTTGCTTGAATATGATGCCTCGCACTCTTTGTGAGCTATTCTGCAAATTTCACGGTGTTAGGGGGTTTTCTGCAAATTACTCTTTGTTATTGAACATAGCCAATGTCACGTCCCTCATTTTCCACAATAATTTAAAACAATTAAATTACCAAGAACCTATGTGTGTGGCTAGGAGACTCTAGACTATATGCACTAGGCTAACTCTCTGCATGCCTGCACCTATAAACCAAAAACACAAGGAAAAATGTATGAGTGACTAAAGTCACCCAGTACGCATCCCAAGAAAATCACGGAAAACAAAACTATAATCAATTTTCCTTTTAAATTCATTTCGCAAACTATTTTCTCAAAACCTCACAAACCAGGCCCACACCAGCCAAAACCACAACCGGGGCTCTACTAGGCCAAAGCCACAAGTAAAGGCCCTCAATGGCCAAAACCACATATAATGAGTCGAGAAGCCCAACGCTAGGCAACCAAACTCTAGCCACACGCAGTCCACCTAGGAGCGACCATAGCTTTCTGCACTGCCACAGTGAAGCCACCCTGTGTAGGAGTGATCACCGTCCCGCGATTCTCCCACCTGGAGAACCCTCACAAAGCCAACCCCTCCCTGGGAATGTTGTCCTGTCTCTCAAGACACTACCAGCTACAGGGCACTTGTCCCACCCACACTGGTCACCACAGGGTATGCCTCCTCACGTCGTCCTCCACACACAGTGCTCAGGAGGGAGTGTCATACCTCCACACCCGACGACACCCGAGCCTTAGTGCTCATAGCGACAGCAAGAGTATCATACCTCCCCGTCATACCACAAAACACCACAACCCGCGGATCACAACCCTAGCCTTGAGACGACAGTCGAGGAGTCTCATACCTCCAAGACCCGATGTCCCTTAGCCTCAGGTATCTTGACCCCCTACCTTAACTAGGGAGTCGTGCTCGACCACCAGAGAATGTCGTCACATTCCCTAGTCCCGACGACACAGTCCCACACTCTCTCGGCCCGCACATAGAAAACAGGAAAACATTTTCCAAAACAAGCCAACTATTGCCTTGAAATCCATTTTCCCAAATCATTTTCATATCTTTGAAAATTCGTTCAAACCCTCGACAAAACGGCGCATCAGGGGTCCTAGGAGACCACCACTGACAACCCACAATCCCTCTCAATGGGACAAAACACAGCAATCTAGAAAGCCCTCGGAAAACACATATTATAAACTTATTTGGGCCTAGATTCAGCATACCGAAAAATAGGTCTGGTATGCTGAAAATCCCTGGTTTGGTAGACTAATCTGGATCGGTCGACCGAATCAGGTCAACAATCACCACTCAAGCCAGAATTGGTATACCAAAAATAGTTCGATCGACCGAAATATCCTGATTCAGACGACAGTCTAAAATCAGACAATCGAAATTCGACCAGACGACCTAATCTGACAGAAAACGGCATACCAAAATGGTTCAGTATGCCGAATTCTACGAAAAATAGAAAACGGCCCAAACCCTACAGTTTGAAATCGCCCCAACTAAGAGCTCCGATCGGATCTCCTAAACAAGTACCAAAAATCTTACATAAAACATAAGATGTAGACCCTCGAGTCTACTCCAAATCCCGACAAACATAACAAAATCGATTCACCATGCATCAAGATATAAAATTACAAAGGCAGGAGGGTCAAAATGACACAAAACACAACCACCAGCATAAATGCCCATAAATTCAGCATAAATTCTCATAAAATGACAATAATTTCTCGAAATGTAACTTTACCCAGATTTCATACAACCCTAACAATTTCTACCATTTCATGCTCTCTATTACATGAGGTGGAGATGCATACCTGAAAATGAGCTCCAGCGACTTCCGACCGACTTCGGCGAACTCCAACACAACCACGGCCACGGGAGCGCTCCACTTAAGCTCCACGCACCGCCACGAGTTGCCTCACACAGTCACCGACCCTCGAGCACAACAAGCAGAGAGGAGGTCGCGGGGAGGAGAGAAACAAGGGAGGGAGACTAAGAGAGAAAGAAAGAGAGAAAAGAGAGAGACGGGGGAGAGGGGAGGTGAGTGGAGGGAGAGAGAACGAGTGGGAGAAGAAGAGGAAGGAGGTGTGCTCAGGATAGAAAGAATGTGCGGGGAAGAGAGGAGACTTGAGTCATGCATGGCGGAAACCTCCAGCTTAAAAAGCCTCGTAGAAGGAGTAGGTGGCCATGTGCAAGCAACCAGTCAGCCACGCGCACACCAACACTCCCTCAACTACCAGCCTTACCAGCTATCGCACACACCCAACCACCAACCACAACCACGAGGCCAACTACCAACCTCAACCACCGGCCCACGAATGCGACCCCACGCAGACCCCACACCGAGGCCCCACATGGACCCACACTTGGGCCCCACACGCACAGTGCCACAATGCACTGTGCCAACCACGTACAGGGACACGCAAAAGAAGCCGGCCCACGAGGCCAAGTCCAAAAGCACAAAACCACGCAACGGGCCTCGAAACAATAACACCCATCTAGGAATAAATTCATAAAATGTAAATAATTACAAAAAATGAATTTTACGAGTGTTACAACCAAGGTGGAGGTGAACTGGCACTTGTTATGCGCTACGGCTAGATTCTGAAAACCCGCTTTCCATGTATTCCGCTTTGGGCAGACGGAACTTACTCTTACCTTGGAGGAAGTTCGACGGATCTGCAGGCTATAGCCATACATGTCACCAGCTGTCTTCATGTGCCATGGCAGTTAATCTTTTGTTCTAAGCCAATTGACAGGCTTAATTCGAAGTGCTTGTGTGAAAAGCCTCATCTGTAAAGATGGGTCGGCTCCAATGCTGCGCCTGGATTATTTTGACAAGATTGCCAGTGAGCATGTGTCATCAGGTAGCTTGTAGCTCCATGGCTTTGTGGTGCGCTTCCTTGAGGAGCTCATCTTCAGTCATGGCCAGATGACCATTGCTAATGAGGTGGAAGAGGTAGTGTTGGCCATGATCACCTACCAAATTGATCTTTCTTGCCCCCATTCTTCTGGTAAAGACCTATGTCGGCTTGGATCGGGCATTGAAGCGTTCCTGGCATTTCCATGGTTGCGATGCCTTAGTGCAAGTAAGCCAACACTATTATTTCAGTGATTTGTTGTGCTTATCTAACTATCCTACTTCTTTTCTGACAAACTTGGCTTGTTGCCCACATGGTGGTGGAAGTCCTACGCCCCCAACACTCTGTCTTCAACTCCTACAGTCGCACCAATCTTTCACGCACCCTTCCTGGCATCTACGACCTATGCGAAAGACTGTGGAATCTTACTGATGATATTGTAGTCTGCCACGTTCTATTCACAACTGTGAAGCCCTTCACTGTCTTCTTTAACAACAACAATATGCGGCTGATTATCCTTCCAGGGCTTATGTGCGGTGTGGAACACCATCCTATCCATGTTCTACGCCAATTTGGCTTTTGCCAGGATTCGATTGAGCAAAGCCCCATGCCTGACCACTTCAAAGGATATGCACTCTGTTCAAATGCGACATCCTCCGAGTTAGCTCGCTTGATGTGTGGTGGCATTCAATCTTCCGGTCTTGTCATTACTGAAGGTTCGGGTTGCACGACAAAATACAAGGCCAAAAGTTAAGAAACTTGGCCTATAAATGAACTTCCTCTTGGTAGCACTTCATCTACAGGAGCTGGCAGCTCAAAAAGAGCAAGAGTCAACTGATTGTAACTTGAGAGTCCACTGCTATCAAGTGAGTAATTTTGTACAACTGATGAGCTATAATAAAGGGATAGTCTTGTTTCTACACTGTACCATTCCTGAATCTAATTTGGTCTGTCTTTGCAATGAATCTATGCTTTATGTAACAATAGCTTGTGTTGGCCCGCATGCTCCTGACAGTAGTACTGTCCCAGTGATCTTCTTGACCTAGAAAGGTAGCTGGCATGTCCCTAGTCAAAGACCTATTTCCAATCAAAAAGTAGTTAACTTGCCCCTGGTTGAAGCTCCCTTTTTGCCAATATTCCAACATCAAAAGGCAGCTAGCATACCCCTCGTTGGAACATCAGCAAATGCTTTGCAAAGCGGTGCAAAATGCAAAAGAGGCGTGATCTAAAATGCTGGATGTCAAATGATTTATGCAAGACTTATGAGATGGAAGCAAGATTTATGCATGGTCTATAGAAGATATTGGAGCCCTCAGCACCAAGGAAGCCTTTACTGTCTGCTACAAGGAACTTGAATGTCCTCAACTCACCTAGTCCTACCTGGATCCCTCGGTTTATGGTGGCTCTCACTCAATTAAAAAACGGGCTTCATGCCAAACTCCTAAGGCCCTATACTTACTTTTTCTCAATGATTCCCTTTTTTTTAAAACTCCCTCAAAGGCATGCTGACTTACACTATCCCTATTTGGAGGTAATAAACACCTAGGCTGAGGGATGGCTGCTCTTTTCATTTTAACTTAAGGGGTGGCTAGACCCTTTGTAAATGCGGGCTTGGTAGGTGTATGCTTCAACTCCTCTCCAAGATGAACTATATGGATAGAGTTGTCCTGCATGCTTCTCTCATTGGAGCTGACTTTTATCTTCATCTTCTATCTTCTCATTTCTTTTGTGCTCTGATGTCTATGTTTTTTGGCTCACACTCACTCACGACCTATCATTTTCTCTCCCTCTCGAGGTATAGGCCCCTTGGGAATTTGTATATTTCATCTAATTCCTTGTAAATAATTGCTCCCTCACTTCCTAGGTCACACAGGTAGTAACACATGAGGAGGATCAAAACTCTTCCTAAGCAGGCTGGCCTTCCGATTTTCCTCATCAGGCAATGATTATGCCAATGTTTTCTATTATGATTACAATGCAAACGAAAAGAAAGTACAATGCATATGATGTGATTTATGTGATGTGCGGATGCAGTAATTTAAAATACTGGAATGCTAAAGTAAGAAACATAGAGATGCATGGCCCACAATGGAATGTTTTGCAAGGCTCGGGAGTGGCTGATGATCACTGGTAGTACTTTTTCAGGTAGGAGGCATTGACGGGTTTTGACTGCTCCCCATGATCCATACCTTCGAGAATGACTGCACCCCAGATAGGGCTTCTTTCACAATGAACGTCCACGTCGATTGGGCCCATCTACACCACCTGTCTCGATAACATCGTCTTCCTTGCCATAAGCAATGAGCTCAGATAGAATTTCTTGCTTAAAGGTTGGATTTGTGATATCAACTGAGAGGATTTCTTCTAATACTGTCCCTTGGTGGCGCTTCATAACGGTCACAGTAATTTTTGTATTCTTGTAGTTGCAATGTGCGACCTCTTTTGTAACTCGACTATCTAGGCCAACGAGGACCTGGGGCTCCCTACTTCTGAGGTTGATGCATCTCTATTTACATCTTTTGATTTTTTAAGATTTTCTAATTTTTTGTGTTTTCTGATTTTTCTGATTTTTTTTGTATTTTCCATAATATCTACAAGGAGTGTTGCATGTTGACGACTGTCCTGTTGCTGACTGATAAGATTGTTGCCGCCTGTACTACTTCTTGAGCCTAGCTCAGGGTCTCTTTTTTTTGTTCCTCACCTTATAGGTGAGGCTTGAGTTGCTAGTACCAGCTAGACCTGCCTCCCAACTGACAGAAGATTAACTCCATTGGTCTAGCACACACTTTCTCTAACTCTTGAAGGACCATAAGTGAAACTTGGTCCTGGGGTGGTACTGGTGATTCTGACTGGGATTCTGAAACAACTTCCTTTCCTTTCTTGACTTTGTTGTGCTCTGCTAGATCCTCTGCGAGCACTTCCAACTATTCTTGGAATAAAATATCCAAGTCTCCAACTGTGTCATCTGTTAGGCTGTTCTCTAAGTCTGTTTTTGAACAAGATCTTGTACTGCTGCTGCCTGACGCACTACCGACTGTTCTGACTCTAACAGCACTGTACAACTCCAGAACTGCTTAATAATCTGCTCTGACTTTGACTAATCATTCTTTGGATAAAACTCTTCTAGAAAAATCCAAACTACTGGTGACTGTGACACTGAGACTGTAAACGGACTCTGGTTTGGATCCAAGACGCCTACACTGGTGAAGTTAGTCAAATCGCGAGGAATGATCATCCTTGGGGACTTACCAGAGTGTGGGAATCTCTTCCACTTGTATTGATGCTCGTATCTCAATCCCTCGTGCTCTTTCCACTCTTCTGCCTCGATCGGCTTGATGATTCCTTGACTGCATCACCCAAGGGGGTTCCTTTCGTCTATCCCCACTTGCGGCACAAATTATCGACCATCAAACATGGATCACTACGAACGGCCAAATGGTTGACGCACTCGAGGGTAGGAATGAAATTAATCAGCTCAAACCAGTTGACAAAGTACAAAATATCAAAAGGTTTGGGCTCAAAGTGGACAGTTTGCGGAGCTACTGCAGAGAGCGCCTCAACCTTCTCCAAATCTTGAGGGAATGACCTGATGCTTGTGAAGCCAAGGGCGTCCAAGCAAGAGTTTAAAGGAAGGTTCGATGTCAACGACATAGAATTCTACATTGAAGTGGGCTGGAACAATTATCAAAGGAATGACCAGGATCCCGAGTGCATCGTGGTGCATATTATCGAAGGTCGTCATCCCCTTCACGGCTGGTATTATGTTTTCGGACTTGAATCTGATTGCACTTGCCGTACGTAAGGGGCAGACATTTAAACCTGCTCCATTGTCTACCAATGTGAGAGGGATGCGAAAGCTCTAGTGTTGCATAGTGATGAATAAGGGGGAATTATGATTGATTCTCGATGGTGGCAATTCCTGTCTTGAAAAGGAGATCACTTGTGGTGCCACTATCATACCCACCATAGTTGCAAGGGTAGCTGGCTCAATGGTTAGGGACACATGGGCAGCTTGGAAGACTCTAAGGAAGGCTTCCCTATGCTCGGCTGAGGTGTGGATCAGGTCCCAAATCAAAATGTCAGCTTTAACTTTCTTAAGCTGAGCAATTATGTCTACTGAGGGTTGGTTGTTTCTGGTCAGAACGGGTGGAGCTACTCTTAGTGCGGGTGGTTGTGGAGGCTGAACTTCTAACTGGATAGGAACTGGTGTTACTGGTGCTAAAGGTCTAGGTGGTTGGGCTTGTGACTGGATGGGGTTTGGTGTTGGAGGACTAGGTCTGGGTGCTGAAGGTCTGTACACCCTGCCCGATTGTGTTAACTCTGCACACATTTCTGTGGCATAATTGTATGGAACACGATGCATGTCATGCGTAAGGGTGACGACAATCGGGGGACGGGCTGCTAGCTGTACTGGTATGGCTGGAGGATACGAAACTTGGTAGTTCTGGGGTGCTGGTGACTGGATAGGTTCAGAATGAGGCCAAGCTTATGGACAAACTGGTGCAGGTGGTTGTGGGTGTACGATAGGCAGTGCCACAGTGTACTCCGACTCAACAATACGGTGTATTCTGGCTCGATAGTATGGTGAATCATATTGACTGACTCCTCGGAATCACTGAGGAAAGATTGATACAACTGATGCAAAAAAGGGGAGGATACATCATGAATAAGATCAGCAGGATGAACTGAAGATGATATAAAATCAAGAGAAAAGATGGAACTGACTCCTGAGGGGCCTGTTGCTCCCGGGGCTAAACGCTGAGGTAAAGGCTAGCTAACAATATTGCGATGTACGGCTGCTGATGCGAGCGCTGGGCTTACCGCCTGCGTGCTAATCACGATGACCTTCTGGTCAATCAAGTCTTAGATTGCGTCCCTTAGTGTGAGGCAATTATCCGTCGAGTGGCTTACGACCTGATGGAAATTGTAGAACACATTCGTATTATACCATGCAGAAGCGCACTTGGTGGCAAGCGAATCTCAAGCAGCCTCAAAAGGGATGTGACTTTAAGGAATACCATACTCAATGGCTCCACCAATGGGGTATAGTGGCGCCTGTCATGGCATTGTCGCTTCAGTTGTGGATGTGCCAATGGTGGGCGCATCCTAACCGGTGGGGTAAGGTAAACTGGAGTGGCTATGGGAGTGATGTGTGATGCATGAGGTGCTCTAGGTGTAGGTGTGGGTGCATAAACTACTTAACGTTGAGGGGGCGGATGGACATTTGCAAGTGTAGTAGGGAATCTAATGTAAGAAACTGTATTCTTAGAGGAATCCGACCTCTTGGGTGGATTGGCATTATGGTTATTGTTATTGTTGCTGCTATTGGCGCCACTATGTGAGGAAGTGGCTTACTTGGTAAATGCAGAGAGTGCTGGAAAACTACCGCCACGTAGTGAATTCTCAACACGGACACTCGCCCGAAGCAATGTCGAAAAGGTGGTAACTAGCTGTATGCTAAGTAGAGCCCTGACTGTTGGCTGTGCTCCCTGGATCACTATCTCAGTAGACTCCTCATCGGGGGCTCTATCTTGGACCTGCGAAGCCAAGGATCGCCATCGTCCAACATACTCTCCAAATGTTTCTTGGGGCCTCTTCTTAACTACGACCAAGTCCTCCCGCTTCGAGACTAGGTCGAGGTTAAAGGAATACTGTTCGAGGAATGCTTGTGTGAGGTCGTCCCAAGTCTTGATGGTGGCCATGTCGAGGGAAGTGAACCATTTCAACGTGGGCCCTGTAAGACTCTTCTGGAACAGGCGAGTAGGCAACCTCTCTTCAGCCTGAACCTGGGCGAGGTCTCCGTAATAGGCTTTAAGGTGTGAGATTGGGCAACCTCTACCATTGTATTTCTCGAATTTCGGGATATGAAAATTCAGAGGGAGAGTCGCCTCTGGGAAATAACAAAGGTCCCAGAATTGGTAGGACCGACGGTCCCCGCCCTACACTTGTCGGAGTGTTTGCTCCAAATCGTTCACCCTCACAAGGAGAGCGTCTGGAGCTACTGCAATCACAGATTGTGCAGTTGATGCAGGCATCCGTACATCATATGGGTTGCCCCTAAAGGCTCCTCCGAATCCACTATTCCGCCATCTGGTGCCACGGTAGGATGGTCGGTGTACCCATGCATGGGTGTTGTGGGCTGAGGTACAAAAGATGAACCATGTGTCTGGTATAAGGGTGAAGATAAGGCCGGGGGTGGTGCTACAAAAGGTGCAGAATGTGAGAACAAGAGCTACTGGACCGGAACGACTCCAAAAACTATGCTCATGGCTGGCTGTGCTCCTGCCAGCCTAGAAGGCTAGCCACTAGATAGTGGAGATGCATGCTATGGTGGATGTTGTGGCGGTGCTACAGAAGGCAATGTCGACGCCCCTATTGTCGGGGAGACAAGGATGGTGACGGCTATGGGGGTAGTGTGGTGGGTGAAACTTGTGGTCCTAGGGTTGGTTGCAAAGGCAACCCGGGAATCAAGGAGGGCAAACCTGAGAAGGGTTGGAGCACAAGTGCCAATCCCTACAACTGCTGGGCGAGGGCCGACATTTGTTGCAGCTACGCAGTCACGGGATTGTCACTTGTGGCTCCAAAAGATGGAGCCAGAAAAGGGGTGGACGAGTCAGGAAGCTAAAAACCCAGTTGTCCAAATTGGGGGGAAGTTACTATAGAAACAGCCGCAGTCGGTTGGGTGCCAGAAAACACATAGTCTTGATGAGCAGTGAAAGGAGCCTGAGGGATAGTCATGGGAACAGACTCAACCGTTGGGGCCCCAAAAGCAGCAAATTACCAAGATGACGACCCAAAGGTAGAGTAGCCATAGGGACACGGTACTGAGATGGTGGAGGTCCTCTAGATGCTAAGGCAAAGGTGGAGGCAGCAATGATGATAGGGATCGATACAAAGGAAGGATGGACTGAAACAAGGACCTCCTCCTGGACAATAGAGGAATGAGGCTCGCTGATTTGCTAGGCCATGGCAGATCACGAGTGGGTATGGATCGGACTGCGGCTGGGAACAAAAGGATGAAGCCTAGGACGAGCTATCTTCAAAAGTGACGAATAACTCAAGAGCTGTGGTCGAAAACCCGGTCACATCTGGTGTCAGTGAAAGGAAACCCGAGCTCTAGCTAAGGAGCTCACACACTGACCAGTACTAAGGTTGTACAAAAACAGGAATCAGGTTAGAAAAGATGCAGCGTTTATGGTGGTATGAATGCAGATGCATGAATGTTTCTAGTATGCGCGCTCTCACAATCTAGGGGTGTCCTACCAAGCCATCTACTTTGGGTTCACACAAGGGTAAATGGGTCTCCGACTCAAGGTTAGAAAGTAAAGGTTCCCGTTCTAAATCCTTGCCAAAGCTTAGGTAGTGAACAGGTGGTGTGTTCGGGACCTCGTCCTCTGCCAAAGCAGTAGGTTGTACCCTCTACTAACCGACACGACCCCGAACAAGGGGGGATATACTGATATCTCATCCCACACCACAGCTATAAAATGCGAAATCGGAGAATGTCCTTCGCAAACTATATAGGTGGACTCAAGAGAGGAGAAGATGCATGCCCTATATGATGAATGCAAAATATGCTTTAAGTCTTTTACTGGCAAATTTATTAAACCTTGGGGGAAAGTTTGTAATTTGTCACTAGTTTGCCCTATTTATTTATTTTTGTTTTTATGTTTTTTATTAACCAAAAGGGGGAGAAAACATGTCTCTAGTCTCCTAATCATGGCAAATGCAAAAGAGAAGAAAACATGCAAAGCAATCATCAATCAACAAACAAAAGGCATGCACATGTTATGTGTAAAAGTGATGGCATAACAAATGTGTAAAAAGAAAACACCCATCATACAAAAGGCATGCATAAAATGTAAAGAAGACACAACTTATGTTGCAAACGGACAACCAAAACAAAGCATGGGAAACAAGCAAACAAGCGGAAAAGTCAAAGTAGGCGAAAAACCCAAAACAAAAGCGGGGATCTAGTTATCCCCAACGGAGTCGCCAGTTCCTGTAACCATGTTGGCGATAGCCTCGTGCGTGGCATGAAAGGCCAAATGCATGAGGGCCAGTAAAGTCACGGCCAAAGCGATAAAAACAATGATAAAAATGCAGGAGTCGCCACCTAATCTACTTAAAAATGGGAGACGAGGAAAACCGTTTTAAAACACTAAAATGATGCAACAAACCAATGGTAAAGGTTATCATGAGCCAAAAATTGGGCAAGGATCCCTGTTACGCATGGGGAAGGTATTAAGCACCCCCATGCGCCCGAGAAATTGGTCTTTCATGGGTTCTTCGTTCACTAATGTGGAAACGTTGGCTTTACAGCCTATTTTTGTACGCCCAAGGGCGATATGCAATGCCATGCCACATGCAAGTTGTGCCTAGTGTTGTATCTAAAACCAAATATACGTGAAGTGGGGAATGGGTCATGTCCTATTGTTTAGCTAGACTACCCGGGGTCTGAACCACAGAATGGTGCAAAAGGATTTCACCGACAAGAGCCAAAAAGGCCACCGATTCACAAGACCCAAGTAGTAAGCATCACTACTTTACCAGGTGAAAAACTAATGCAATCAAAGTTATTAGATGGTAAAACTACTCAACCATGATCATGGTATATCCCGGAACAAATACCAGAAAAATTAGAACCTATGACAACCAGGATAATATGCGAACCATAATGCAAAACCTACTGTTTGCATCCTATAACCAGACTGATGCGCCAACCTGGTGCACCAGGATGGTGCGCCAGTTATGTGCGTCAATGATGTGCGCCTATATGGTGCTTCACTATAGTGCTCCTATTTGGTGCACTCCAGGTACTCTGTTTCAGACTACAAACTGAATCCAGAGCCTAGGGAGAATGCATGTGATTAACTATGCTAATGACCATTTAGAGTACTAACCTAGATGCCAGGGAACACTATCACACTAATCAACCAAGTCTAAAATATTCCTCTCACTCTCTCCCTATCCATGCATGTTTATGGGTTCTCTTGGGTTGTTACAGCCAGGGCTGGCTCTCATGATGGTGCTCCATTATGGTGCTTCGCATTGGTGCTCCAGAATAGTGCTCTCCACTTGGCTACCTAGATTATCGACTGGACCATGGACTTGCGGTCGTGGTTTTGTGTGATAAGACTTGGATGTGGTTAGGCCTGCCGTGTCCGAAGCAATATCCTTCTAGAGAGTCTATCCACAAGCCACCTCAAAATTAAGGTGTCTACAGTATGTATATGCAAAAAAAATTGAATGAGGCTAGGACTCATTTTATGTAAACTAAGCCCCCATGTCATTTTTATAATTCGTAGATGATATCAAACTTTCAACCTTAGGATATGATCTATGTCATATATTGATCCAACATATTAAATATCAATTGTTTCTGAAATTTTAATGTTAGGTATCAAAATAAATAAAAAAATTCAAATAAACATAAGCCTATGAGTTATGAATTTATCGTTATGTCACAAAAATCAATCTCTCAAATGTAAAATCAAAATGGTCAATATGGTTTACATTTTTCATGATATTTATGATCCAAAAATCAAATAATTTTGATAATTATATATTAAGAAACAAGGTATTCATCAAATTACATTTTTGTTGATTCATAAGAAATAGATGAATTCGTGCAAGTTTGATTATAAAATTAGAAGTTTTCGATTAACTTAAATTTTCATTTACATGTATTTTAAGCATTCTAGATCAACATCTACATATTAGATCTTTCTTATGAATGATATATAATGAAATCAACAAGAGGTTTAAGAGAGGGCTCATTTAATTAAGTGAGCTCAAAGCCCTATCATTTAAATACTCCCTATGCAAAAAAAATTGAATAAGGTTAGGACTCATTTTATGTAAATTGAGCTCTCATGTTATTTTCGTGATCCGTAGATGATATCAAATGTTCAATCATAGGATATGATCTATGTCATATATTGATATGTTCTATGGCATCTATTTATCCAATATATCAAATATTAATTGTTTCTAAAATTTTATTATTAAGTATCAAAGATAAATAAAAAAATTCAAATAAAAATAAGCGTATAAGTTATAAATCTATCGTTATATCTCATAATCCATCCATCAATTATGAAATCCAAATGGTGGATGTGGTCTACATTTTTCATGATATTTATGATCCACAAATCAAGTGATTTTGATAATTCTATATTAAGAAACAAAGTATTCATCAAATTATTTTTTTTTTATTAACAAGAAACCGATGAATTTGTGCAAGTTAGATTGTAAAGTTAGAAGTTTTTGATCGACTTGAATTTTCAACTACATATATTTTAAGTATTCTCGATCAACATCTACAGTTTGGATTTTTCTTATAAGTGTGTATGAAAATTTGTCTATAATGATGAATGATGTATGATTAGCATTTTAAGGTATTTTGATTTTGATCATCACTTTCATCGTTGTATTTGTGATGGTTGTGTAAGTTTTGTATACTTTTTAGGAATTAATGCCACCCTCAACAAGTGAGCGGCCACATTTGTGATTATAAGCATTTTAGTTAGTTCAACTATGATTTTAATATCTAAAGCCTAGTCCTAATTTCTATATCCTAACCCTTAATAGCTTCCACCTGCAAGATAACACATCCACACAAAAAGAAAAATGTACATCGATGTGAGAGAAAACGAAATCCCCCCACAACACTCAAGAAACCACTTGAAAATTATTGAAATCCCTTCATATGGTGCATACACACACACACTTGGTGTACCATGGGTGCATACCTGGCATTTGATATGCAATTTATTATAGTGTGTGTGTGTGTGCATAATGCATCTTGATATAGTATGCAATTTTTTTTTAAATTATTCTATTCTTTGATCTATTATCAAAAAAAATACGTAAAGCACGATAAACATTTAGAAACAATAAACACGCAATCAAAATACTTGATGATTAATAAGCGGCATTAGTACGATAGAATTGAAACACAATGTATACTAATCTTCTAATCAATGGTTTATTTTCTTCACAGGTTCAAGCAATATGGTAGGTTCTCAAGATCAGGCAATATGATAATTTAAAAAATGGGTGTATCTATTGATGAACAAGAAATAAATATCTTGATCGTCTAGCAAATGCTACAACAACTTTGTGTTTGATCTTTGCACTCTTCAAGTCCTAATGGATTAAGAAGGTGCAAGTACATCAGAATGAAGATTAATTTTAGCCACCAACTTCTCCCCTCTTGATAAGAGAACATCCGAAGCTAGCACTGTAAGATTGTAGTGGGTTTCTCTTAATATAGTCAATACAAAAGTTCACAGGTTTTTCCCTTTACTTACTTGGGTTGTATCGAGAGGAGAGTGGTGCCGAGAGGAGAGCAGTGTTGAGTGCAACGACGATGGAAGGACGACACTAAGAGGAAGGCAGTGTTGAGTGGAGGGCGATGTCGAGAGGAGGGTCATGCTGAGCACAACAACAATGGAAAGGTGGCGCTAAAAGGAAGGCGGTGTTGGGAGGAAGGTAGTGTCAAAAGGAGGGTCATGTTGAGCACAATGATGATGAAAGGGCAGTAGTGGAAGTAGATGACAGAGGAGAAAGGCCCAGCAAAGGTGAAGGCACAGGGGAGGGAGGGTGACAGAAGCATAGGAGAGAAAAGAAAAACAAAAACATAGGAGGGCACTAAGAGGGAGGATGATGGAAGCACAAGAGGACACTGAGAAAGTGAACAAGACAAGAAAGACAATCACCCACAACTACAAGGTATTGAACAAAAATAACAGGAAGGCGTTGAGATTGTAAATATATAGGAGGGCGCTAAGAGGGAGGGCGACAAAAACATAGAAGGGTGTT
Organism: Posidonia australis; assembly: GCA_024699735.1. Lineage (NCBI taxonomy): Eukaryota > Viridiplantae > Streptophyta > Magnoliopsida > Alismatales > Posidoniaceae > Posidonia > Posidonia australis. The sequence continues at coordinate 2,713 of JAMKQA010034335.1, read as the reverse complement.
GAGGGGGGTGGCCATGTGAGGGAGAGGAATGAAGGAAAGAAAGGGGGAAAAAGACTCGTAGTTGGAAATTTTATGTTAGAATTTGCAAGGACATAACAAGAGCATATCCTTGCTAAATCTAGAAATTCTACTAACATTGTATCGCGAGGACATGGTAAGGATATGTCCTCGTTAAATCCTCGTCAAAATATTACAAGGACATGTCCTTACTATGTTCTTGTTATTTGTTCTCACTAAAAATTTGCAAGGACTTGTCCTCATGAAGTGTCCTCACAAGATGTAGAATTTCTAATTGTAGGTGGAAACCAATAATGAGGTGTCCCTAAGCGATGTAGGCGTGAACGAAGTGAAGATCAACTTTGATGTGCTTCATCCACAAGTGAAACACAGCATTTGTGGGGCGAAAGACAACGCCGACATTGTCACACCATAACTTAGTGGGAGAGTAAAAGGAGAAAGAAAAAGAAACATTGGTAGGAGCATATGGCTTGGATACCATGCTAAAGCAAGGAGATAAGAAGATGTTTGTCTCCCAAGATACTCACCATTGATAGTAGTGTTGTGTATATATAGAAGAGAAACTTTACAATGAGTTGGCATCTAGTTACAGAGCTTTACAAGGCTACAATTAGTAGCAAAGAGGTACATGAAGACTATTGAATGCATTTGACTATCAATAGTAGTGGTTATACTAGAGGACAAACTAGAGATATGTATAAAGAAAATATTAGTGTACATATGTTCATACGTTGATAATACGAACCACTTAAAATTCTTCTATTCCCATTTTCAAGAGAAATTTGGATTTTTTTTTTCGCAGTCATTCCTCAAAACTGTCTTTGATACTCAAACTTATTTGTTATTTATGATTTTGCAAGATTTATCACGTGACTTACCATGGCCCTTATCTGAAATACCTATACTTGGAAAACTAGATGTACTTTATTTCTACAAGGTGTTTTAGCTATTGAATAGGTCGTTATCCCTTACATCAACGAGATTGCAATCTTCTAGGCATAACTTAGCAAAACGTGGAGGAGAAAACTTGGTAACATTGGCCAATCTGAAGAAATAAATAGATGGAACAAGAACATGGAAACCAGTGCAAATCTTGGTAAGATATGGATGAAATGGATTGACCTAGTGCTTAAGAGATCTGAAACAACATGGGCTTGAATTTAGCTGAAGGAAACAACTTCACCGGTTATGAATAGTTGGCCTTGCCTGAAGGCATTATGCTCTCTTAGGTAGGTTCTTTTTTTTTTAGATTGTAGTTTTAATTGTTTGACACTAGATTTTGAATCCTCATGGGAATTATAAATGATAAAGTTCTAGCTAACTCAACTATTTAAGTTAGTTGTATTATCTTGGGTAGTTGACTCTGTGAGTCTCATGTTTGTTGTTGCATTATTGTTAAGTTTTTTTTTCCTTTTTAGCATTGTGTTGTTGTTGAGGGTCTTCGTAGATGGTTCCTCCCAGCAACGTATTAGAGTCTACCAAATCTTTGGTTGTGTAAATGGTACTAGAGGTGTACATGATTTGATTTTAGACAAAATCACAAATCAAACCATATTAATTAGTTAGAAGAAATTAAAACTAAATCAAACTATTTAATTATCTAAATTAAATTGAACTCACCCATTAAGTTTTTGTTTTAGTTTGGTTCATGGTTTGTTGATTATTTTTTCTAGTTACGATCTATAAGGCAAAATAAATAAGACATTGATTAATAATTAGCTAAAATACAACACATAGTTAAGTATATTAAGTTTTTCTTAAGTTAGAAAATAGTTTTTAAAGTAATGTTAAAAATAATATATAACAATAGAGAAGTGATCCAATGTGATTTGCCCATGATGCGGTTCCCATTGACACACGGGGTAGGGGAGATTTCCAAGGGTGGGAGCCATTTGATAAATCTTGCACAACAATATTCTGAAATCATACTTGTTCTCTCTTATCAAGTTGAGTAAAAATATAAATTCATATCTACATTTGAAATATTTAATGATAAGTATGTGTATATAGATGGATATATGTATGAATATATATCGATTTAATTTGGTTTGGCTAAACTGACCCCTCAAATCTAACTGAATCATCTTTTTATTAATGTGCAAAATTCTCGAACCAAATTGGATTATTGTTTATAGAAAAATCAAACCAAAACATAAAATTTAGCTCGACTTGATTCGATTTAGTGGTTTGAATTAACAAATGTCCACCCCTAGTAAATACACCAAGACACCATGGCAGTAGGATGGCTCCTTAGTCCTTACCACCCACCTGCCATAGCAGCTTTTAAGCCTACATCGCACTTAGGGGTGGCAACGGGTTGGGTTTGGGTCGGGTCTACCTATACCCAGACTCATCTTATTTCATGGGTTCGGGTCCAGGTCTAGGTCTAGGTCCTAATTTTAGGACCCAAACCCAGACCCATGAAGATAACGGGTCTGGGTCTGGGTCTTGGGTCTAATGGGTCCTCCAACTTAATTTCACTTTTTTGAAGAAAATAGATTTTAACTAAACTTAAAACATTGTAAATAAATGTGCTAAACAATTCTCTATCAATACACATATATCATGAATAAAATACAACAATAAATAAATATATATGTCATGCCCCAAATTTTCCATAATAATTTAAACAAATTAAATTACGGGAAAACTAAAGCTAAACAGTAAAATATCCAACCACTAGGAACCTGTGTGT
>JAMKQA010034334.1:0-13356 GCA_024699735.1 Posidonia australis | reverse complement strand
TTATTTAGAATCCCCAATTGCTTTTAGTGATTTAGAAATAGATAACTTAAATATATTAAATTGGTGGTCTACTACAGCTATTAGGTTTCCTATAGTTGTAAAAATGGCAAAAGATTTACTAACGATTCCGGCGTCAACTGTGGCATCGGAATCTGCATTTTCCGTAGGAAAAAGAGTATTAAATGATAAAAGATGTAGATTATCAGAGAAGTCTGTTGAAGCCTCTGTCTACTTAAAAGATTGGTACCATGCGGTTGATCGTTTTCAAGGTTTGAGCTTGAAGTCTGAATTAGAAGAAGACGATGATGCGACATCAACTTCAATAGGCAGAACAGACTCCCCAAATGAATAATTCTTGATGTAAAAATTGGAAAAAAATGTAAAACAAACGATGTAAATATCTTTTGTATTTTTTATGTAAAAATGTAAAAAAAAATTGTATTTCAAAAAAAAAATTATTAATAAAAAAATAATTTTTTATTAAAAAATTTTTTTTAGACCCGATGAGCCGACTCAACCTGTTAGCCCGTAAACCAGGCCCACATGCTGGCCATGTACCGTGCCAAGCCTATGATTTGTTGCAACTGACTTGGTCCGAATTCCATCTCTACCCGTCCCCGTGTATGTAGCCGTTACGGTGAGATTCAACTATAAAACAAAAGGAGAAGCAACGAAAGGGTATACAGTCTGTCAATGGTCCTTTTGATTCCGAGCTCTGACCAAAAGTCGCCGTTACAAGACATCCAACGGCTCTCCCCTGTCGTCTTGTCCCGCCCTTTCCCAGATTTTGAATTCGATCCTGTCGTCTGGTTTCAAAACCGGAGACCACCACCACCCACTTCCCTCTTCCGCTCACCAAATCCAGATCAGTTCCAGCTCCATTCCACCAGCAGCAGCCATGGGCATCTGTTTCAGCAAGAAGAAGAAGAGTGTTTCAGCTCCAGCTCCTCCTTCACCAACCCATGAGAAGAATCAAACTCATACCTCCAATGTGGTTGCGCCGCAGCAGCGGAATCAGCCAGAGAAGGTTGTGGAGGAGACCCACGAGAGGAAACCGGTCTTCCTCATCACCCCAAGTAAGGAAAAGAAGCAACCCACAGCCCAGCAACCCGATGTTGAAGCGAAGGTTGCGCCGGTTGCCGATGCGAAGAAGGCCAAGCTGACTGTGAAGGATGTGAGGAGAGATGACGGGTTGATGGTGGTGGAAGAAGCACGTATTGCGCCGGTGAGGACGTCGAGCTGCACCAAGGAGGAGGTGGAGTCGATTCTCATACAATGTGGTCGGCTTAGCCGGAGCTCCTCCGGGAAGGGAGTGACTGAGGGTGGTGGTAACGGTGGGAGGAGGTACTCGGGGTCGAAGAGGAGCTATGATTTCGACAACGAGAGTAAGGAGGGTGTGGAGGGGGAGTTGGAGAAGGGGCCCTCTTCTTCAAGGCCCTCGCCGAGGAGGAGAGCGCTGAGTAGGGAGAGGGATGGTGGTGGGGAGCACAAGCGGTCGGATAGTAGGGAGAGGGGGAGTGGTGGAGGGGGGAGGAGGTTTAGTAGGTCTCCAGGGAGGAGGTCGGAGGGTTTGGTTTCTAACTCGAATTCTTCGATGGATAGGTCAAGGCAGCCGGGGAAGATGGTGTCGGTGCCGGCGCGAGAGAAGGGTAACAACAACATCAACCCTGCTGCGGCTGAAGATGGTGGAGTGAACAGGAAGAGGGCTCCTTCTCCATCTCCAGCTGTAGGAGGTGTGAGGAGCTCGTCACCGCGTTCCCGGTCGCCGGCAAACATCCGGGCTTCTAATGAGAATTCACATCCTTCTCAGCAGCCGCCACAATCGCTGAGCCGGAGCTCATCCAAGAAGGCGGAGCACTCGCCATACCGGAGGAATCCCATGGCCGAGATCGACGACAATTCTCTCAGAGCAGAGCAGCCACCTTCCAGGTCCAATGCTCACAGCAGCTACAATTCCAACACAACTGAGAACCAGAAAGTGTCAAGGGTTGATGGGACAAGGAAGTCTTCTTCCCAATCACAGTCACAGGTAATAGTGACCAAACCAAGTTCACGTTCCTCTCATTGTAGAATTGGTGTCTGCCATTGAGATGTCTCTTATATGTGTTGGTTCCATGGCAGAAAACCAGATCTGAGCTTAGAAGTGGTGGAGGAGCCTCTGAAGTCCCAAAGAGGTCCAACAACAACTCGATCAGCAGAGGTGTACGGGAGCAGCTGCGGACCTGCAGAGTGGAGCAGCAGCAGCAGCTTGAGCCCGAGGTTGTGGAAGATGTCGAGCAGCCGAAGGTGCCTCCTACTTCGAAGAACAACGTTGAGGTTCTTGAAACCTCTAACGTAAGAACAATTGCAAGGACTAGATCGTCGAGGAGGTCTTCGCGGGACCTAGACGCTCTCGTCGGTTTCAATCCGGAAACACATCTCGCCCCAACTTCCTACACCTTCTCGCTGCTTGAGGACATCAACAACTACCACCAGCAGACTGCCGGATTCTCTCTCCCGGCTTGCGTCACCAAGGCCCGTTCCATCCTCGACGCCGTTGCTGATCTCAATTCCTCTTCTTCCGACAATAATAAGCTCGGCTCGGAGGAGGCGGACCGTTCCTCCAACAACCAGAATTTCTGTTCCTATGGGCAGACGAAGGATGCGTTTGTGGAGTCGGAGGTGGTTGTGAAGGATGATCTCATGGAGCCCAGTCTCCACAAGTACGTGTCCGTGAGGGATAATAAGCTGAGGTTGGAGATAGAAAAGATGGGACTGGAGATGGCACCGGAGGAATCCGCAGGCAGCAACAGCTTCGTCGGGCAGCCATGGCCTTCCACTCGGGAGCCCAATTCAGTCGACTCCAGTGACTGCTGCTGGACTTCGTCGTGGTCGAACACTGGCGACGAGGTGGAGGCTAGTGATCAACTAAGCCCACCACCGTTAAGCGACAACCGCCTGCAACATCAGCAGCCACAGAAGAAGCATCAAGGCTCGTCGGAGGCGGCCAATGAATTACCAGCGAGGGGAAGGCAACAGAGGAGCACCTCGATGAGCAACAGCAGAAAGAGAGAGCTCGATCATCGTCAGGTACGTCGCGGTGGCGCTGGTCAAGCCGGAAATGGCAGAAGTGATTAGAGCTAATGTTATTCCAGTAGCTACTGCCTGGGAGTTCTTAGGATCACAGTGCTGTTTTACATTTATATGGTTCATGTGGGGAACAGTTGCTGTTCTACATTTTACATTGCAGTGCCCTTGAAAGATCAATTTATTTGTTGTACAAGACGCAATTGTCACCATGAACATTGACAATTGCATTGTTTGCATACATCCTTTTTCATGTTTAGCTAAGTTACTGTTTGAAAGAACTTCTCTACAATGCAGTTTAAGTTAGTGTTTTATTTTCCTTTTTGTCGATTCTCTCCTCAATACCATAGTCATAAAGCTGAGTATAAGGAGACGGAAACCCTGCATTCTGGATTAGCTGGTGGTTATTCTAAGTTTTTGTGATTCATCTGTTTGTCTCACACTATGCGTGCTGAATTAGCCGGTGTTTGTTCCCAATATATAACTTGCGAAGAAGCAATCCTACTACTAATGAAAGTCTGACGACTTGGTCAATCATCTACAATATAGAAGTCTCTTGTTGCGTTATAGGGCCCAACTCGGCCCGTGAAAGAGTGAGCCCAACCCGGTTCAGCCTAGGGCAGGGCTTTGGCCGGGCTGAGGAGGAGGAAGGTTGTATAATCTTGAGCAGCTTAACTTTATATGGACATGCAGTTCTGCTGGATGGGTCCAGATGGAAACAATAAGCATCGAAACCAAAAATTGATGTTTGTTCAGGTCATTTAACCCTACTGGATCTCCAATGGGATTAAGAAGAAGGGTTACTCACAAGCTGTTGATAATCAACTTGTAAGGAAAAAAAGGTTGTCACAAAAAATTGCAGAAAAGAACGAGAATTATGCTGTAAGTTTTGACAGAATATATAGAACAATCGCTGTAGTTTTCATGAAGCTAATTGGATGTTATGCTAGAGACTTTGGTTTTGAGAATTCCTCCTCATAATATTTATGATTATGCTAGTAACAAACAGAGGTTTTATGAAAACAGATAACGGAGGTTCCAGAAAACAGAAGCTTTCAACCTATATCTTATGATCAATAAATGACCTGTCCATGTGTTGAGCACAACGTAGAAGACATCAAATCATGTGCTCTGCGTATGGTTGGTTTCCTTGAGATGGAGGACTGGAGGCTTCACTTAGAGTGAGAACACAACAACAGCACTTCCCTCGTTTCTCACATGCAACTCAAATGCAGCAAAATCCTACGATCATCATCAAATGTTAAATCAAATTTGCTTCTCTGCAGTCGGAAAACCTTCTCACTACACCTCTTTCTCGATAACACAACATTCTAACCCTCTTTCTCTCACCGTCACCCATCTCAAGCTTGTATCAAATTGACACCTCTAAATTTCGCCTTCTCTCACTACACCTCTTACCGGATTCTTCATGGCTGCCACTTTGTTACGTCACTTCACAGAGACAGTGTTATAAATTTTTCATCGTAGGGATTATAAGAAATAAATTATCAAAATAGTTGTAAAAATAATTGATATCATAATTATAATAGAAAAATATGATAACTTTAAAAACCACCAATAAATATTTTTTTTACGAGAAGAAGAAGTTAAAAAGAGATTACAATAGCAATGATTTTATATAAAGATTATTTACACAATAATTTATATATTATAATATTTTTTCTTTTTAGTCTAATAAGAACTTTGCCCCCCTGTCACTTCACATGGTAGTCACATTGCCTGGTAAGAAAACTGCTTCATCAATGGTGGATTTTTAGATAATTTTTAAGGGATTTGTTGATGTTTCAATGGGTGGTCCTTTCCTTTTTGTTTGTATCTCGAATCTCGAATTTGGTGTTTATTGTTTCTTTATGTTTTCCGTTTCTATGTGATGTCAGAGTCGGTCCGTGAAAGAAAAGGGTCCGTGAAAGAAAAGGGCCCCAACCTTCACGCAAAATGGTCCATTTTACTTGCACCGTATTATTAGCTACCTTTCTCAACTAATTTTGTTGAATTTTGACTTGAAAATTGCGGAACAGACGTCTATATGGATTCACTATTGGGTAAACAAGATTTGAATGGTACTGACAAAGAATTTCTCAATGGTAAAGTAAATACTGAAAACGATTAAACAAATCAACAAGCAAAGCACACCAATATTTACATGGAAAATCTCCTCGGTGTTAGGAGTAAAAACCACGGGAACTATCGGTCTACCTCCAAATCTCCAGTATAATCAAATGGGTACAAACAAGGACTTCTCTAGTATTTTACTAGAGGAATCATATGCACATCACAAGTACACAATGACACAAGCAACAACACAAAACAAGAGGTAATGTAGTTTTACCCAAATTCGGCCTCTTCTGTTCCAGAAAATTATGCTATCACAATGCCACTCCAAAAATCACAAAACTTGGCAGGTATGAAGCTCCACGAATCCCTGAACTACTGAAAAACATTCAGCTAAAATGGACTTCGTTTCACCCCTCTGACTGACCTTCTACCAAGAGTGCGCGCTGGAGAACTGTAGTAACGAACTCCCTCTGAAACCGCTTTCGATTCTGTCTCTTCACTGCTCTGATCACCAATCCAACCGTCCAATATGAAAAATAGTGAGTCACGACCTTCTCGGTAAAATCTCCGCTCGATCCGACCACAAAAAGCTTCTGATCAGCCTTATGATCAAGGTGGTATAGCAGCAAAAGAGATGGACGAAAATTAGCCACCCTTCTATTGTAAAAAGGTTGTGTTGTTTTCTCTCTTCCTCCACAAGTCCTAATAGGATTTATGGGTAAATAACATGAAGGTCTCTACAAAGTAAATAAAAACCAAAGTAGGTCATCCTCTATGTGGAGGGAAACCCAACAAACTCCCCCTCCTGACTACATGGAGGAGTCGACCAATCTTGCAATCTCGCTACAAGTATTTAACTTGTCTTTCGTCACTACTTTAGTCAACATATCTGCTCCATTGTTATCGGTATGCACCTTATCAAACTCAAGCTCCCTTGAGTTCACCACGTCTCGAATCCAACGGTATTTGTAGGATACTAAGACTTCTCTAGAGGGGGGTGAATAGAGAATCTCTGATTTTTGATTAGCTTTAACGTTAATATGCAAATTTAAGAAAATAAAAATTAATCACATACACATTCAACCACAAGTACTCAGAGAATTTATAGTGGTTCAGCAAACCCCTGCTTAGTCCACTCCTCAAGTTCCTCACTTGAGACTTAACCATTTTATTAAATAACTAGAATTTTATAAGCAACTAATTTACCTTACTTGTGGCCTTGAATCACAATTTCCTTCTCCTTCCTGGAGAATAACTCAAAGCACTTAAGGGTGAGAGTGACCCTTGCACAACTTATGATCTCACTCTCGCTTGTCAAGCTTTTGTCGGAATGGAAGTTGAAGCTTAATGTACTTGAAGCGAAGTATTGATGGAATTTTGACTTACTCACTTGAAGCACTAGAAGTATGATAGCTCAATAAAAATCAGTGGTTTGTGAGCTGCATATGGACATTAATTTATAGTGTTAGGCTTTCCTCTAAGTGTGACTAACGACTAGTAAATGTTTTGCTTACTGACATAGGATTCGGTATGCCGAAAATAATCGGTCGACCGAAATATGTAACGGTCGGGTTAATTCAGTATTCCGAAATGTTTCGGTGTGCTGAATTTGCTTTCAGCTTCCTTGTTCCTTGAATTTCGGTGTACCGCCTGATGTATCATTTTCTCCTGATTTGGTATTCCGAAAATATTCGGTATGCTGTTTTTGCTTGCAGCTTCCTTTACTCTTTGAATTTCGGTGTGCCGTCTGATGTGTCGTTTTATCCTGAATCGGTATTCCGAAAATATTCGGTATGCCGATTTACATGTGACTTACATATCCTCTTTTTTCTTTACATATCAGTACATTTTATATCTCATGAATACAAATATGTGATCGTTACATCTCATAACACTCACTTATATGATTGTTTTACAATATAGTACTTGCTTTCTTCATATGGCCTTATATAACCACCTGTGTTTAAACACACCAAAAATTGTTATCATCAAAATAAACATAAGATTTTTCAACAATCTCCCTCTTTTTGATGATGACAAAACAAAAGTTCTCACTATCATTAGGCATGTATGAATGAATGATGTATATGAATTCAGGAATGAATTTTTAAGTATATCATTTAAAACTATATGAAAACAATCATATAATTCATTAGATATGCATTCGAATATCTTAAGAGAATGAAAAGATAATTTAAAAGATCCACACAATGGTATGGTCTCCCCCTTTTTTGTCATAATCAAAAAGATCCACACAAAAACAATAAAAGAGATAAAAAAAATCACAAGTTAAAGCTTGATCTTAAAAGAAAATATATCAAGACGCAGGAGGCGAGTCTTTTTGAAATTTTTTTTGCATATCGACATGATATTCCTCAAATTGTTCCTAGTAGGCTTCTAACTTGGTGTGAGTGTTTTTTGTGTATTTCTCAAGTTGAGTGAGAATGAGATCCATTTTCGCTTGGTTTCTTCATGTTGTTGCTGTTGGCGAAGCTTGATATCATTGATTTGTTGTTGGAGCAAGTCAATCTTCTTGGTGATGGAGTCATCATCGTCCTCATCAGAGCTTTCAGAGTCTTTTTCGATGTGAGGGGCAGAAGAGGTGGATGGAGGAATGCTTTTTGAAATTTTCGACTTTTCAAGGGCTTGTTCCATTTTTTCTATGGCCGACATTCCTAAGGGTTTCGACTTGACAACCATCATAGATTCATCGTCAAAAGGAACATCAAAGTATTCAAATAGATAGGTAAGGAGAGAGCCAAAGAATAACTTGGTTTTAACATGGGTCATGCAATGAACAATGACTCTGGCCCAATTGACTTGGATTTTCTTGGTGATGGCATAAACAACCTTACACGTGAGTTCACTAAGTTCATCAAAATGACCTTTCTTTTGAACAACATTGGCCGCAATAATGTAGGCAATAAGGCAGGATTGTTTGGTTAACTGATTAATCTTGGTAGGTTTAAAAGTGCTCCTAGTGTTTTGAGAAATGACCTTATTGATATCCAAATAAGACTAATTTAAGTCATATATTGATAGGGTGATATCAACCCTAGACGAAGGAATTTTAAATAATTGACCTATGAGGACATCATCAAAGGTAATATCTATGCCAACCAAGTAGGATTGAATTAAATCATGAGAAATGGTCATATTGGCATAAAATTCAGATATGAGTTGAGGATAATAAAACCTATCACCTATGGAGCCTAAGAATGGAACAAGCATTTGAAGGGAAAACAAAGCCTCAATAGCTTCAAGCTCGGAAAAGATTATCCTTCTCCCGGTTAAAACATCGCGATTTGCAAAGCGGTCTTGGTGTGCACGTTGAGCTTCCTCATTGGCAAACCGAAATGAAGGCGCGCTGGGTGGTGGAGGAGACTCGGCTTGCTTGCGTTTGGGACGGTTGGCGAGCTACTTCTTGGGGGCCATGATGTGAGAGCACCAGAGGGGAGGTGGAGAGAAGAGGGGGTGAGAAACACCCAGAGGGAGCGTGACCAGGTGGTGGTTGAGAGAGGAGGTGTAGGAGGGTCGCCGGAGAGGAGATAAAAGAGAGAGATGAAGAAAAACGAGAACGAAAAATAGGGTTTTACAGAATTTGTCGCGACATTTGATAGACCCAAAAAAAAATGGTATGCCAAAATTATGTCTTGAAAACTATTGGCACAGGGGATTCGGTAAACCGTTCATAATCGGTATGTCGAAAATAGTGAGTTTTTGAAATTCTGACAGAAAATCGGTAAACCGAATTTTTTCGGAGTACCGAACCAGTAAGTTTCGATTGACCGAGAAAAAAATCGGAAGATTACAAAAACAATCTGCAGTGGTTTTCGGTATACCGATATAAATCGGAAGACCGAACCAGAGAATTTCGGAAGACCGATGGAAATCGGAAGACCGAACCAGAGAATTTCGGATGACCGATATGAATCGAAAGACCGATCTAGAGAATTTCGGAAGACCGATGTTTTTCGGTGTTCTGAACGTATGTTTTTTATATTAAATCAGATAAACGACAAATGCCTAAGTCTCTCCTAATTTTAATAAATTGTTGTTCATTTAGAGGTTTAGTGAAAATGTCTACAACTTGTTCCTGAGTTGAAACAAATTCTAATTTTTTATTATTTTTAAATACATTATCCCTTAAGAAATGATATCGTACTTCAATATGTTTGGTTCTAGAGTGATGCACTGGATTTTTAGATAGGTTAATTGTACTAGTGTTATCACAAAGAATTGGTGTAGTGTATAAAAATATATTGAAGTCTTTTAGAGTTTGTTTCATTCATAAAATTTGGGCACAATAACATCCTGCTGCACTATATTCTGCTTCTGTTGTTGAAAGGGCGACACTATTTTGCTTTTTACTAAACCATGAGACTAGAGAGTGTCTTAGAAATTGACAAGTCCCGCTAGTGCTTTTTCTATCGGTTCTACATCCAGCACAATCAGCGTCACTATATCCAATCAGATTTAAACTTGTGTTTCTAGGGATAATATAAGCCAAAATTGATTGATCCTTGAACATAACGAAAAATTCTTTTAACAGCTTTCAAATGAGATTCCATAGGTGATGCTTGAAATCTAGCACACAAGCATACACTAAACATTATGTCTGGTCTACCAGCTGTTAGATACAAGAGAGATCCAATCATTTTTCTATATGATTTTTGATATACCTTTTGTCCATTTTCATCCTTTTCTAACTTGGTGGAGAAACTCAAAGGAGTCTTTGGTACTTTGCAATGTTCCATACCAAATTTCTTTAACAATTCCCTAGTGTACTTTTGTTGATTGATAAATATTCCATTTTGATTTTGTTTTATTTGTAAACCAAGAAAGAATGTTAATTCTCCCATCATGCTCATCTCAAACTCTTTTTGCATGATATTTGAAAATTCTTGACATAAGTTTTCATTTGTTGATCCAAATATTATATCAATCACATACACTTGAAGAATTTAAATATCTTTATCAAAAATTTTGATAAACAAGGTAGGATCAATGGTACCAAAACAAAATTTTTGATCGATTAAGAAATTTTTCAGTCTCTCATACCAAGCCCTAAGTACTTGTTTAAGTCCATATAAAGCTTTATTTAATTTGTAGACATAATCAGGACATAATTCATCTTCAAAACCAGGGGGTTGTTTTACATAAACTTCTTCTTCAATAACTCCATTCAAAAAGACACTCTTAACATCCATTTGGAAGAGTTTAAGACCTAGGTGACTAACATCTGCTAATAACATTCTAATAGATTCTAATCTAGCTACAGGAGCAAAAGTTTCGTCAAAATCGATTCCTTTCTCCTGATTGTAGCCTTGGGCTACATGTAACACCCCAGTGCTACACAACAGTACAGGAACTACCCAAGTACAGCTAAAAAAGATTAATAGCTAAATAAATTAAATTAGAGCTAAACACCCAGACCTGTGTGCGGCAAACGTGGCTCGAAAAGATGCACCAGACTAGAACTGCTCCTACACCTTAGCACCAGAAACAAGGGGACAAGAAAACACACGTGTGAGTGACAGGAATGTCACCCAGTACGCGTCCAAAAACAACACTAAAAGCCAAAGAAAACCATTGCTTATCGACAAATCATTTTCCAAAACCACATGTTTAATCAGAAAACATGGAAAACAATGGCATTTCAAATTTTCTTTTCTTTTCTTTCAAAATCACATGCTCTTTCATAAACCTTTATTCTCAACACTGGAAAAACAAATCATTTCAACTAGTTTCCTAGCCAAAAACATCATTTTAAAACCATAGGCACAATTTGCCTCAAACAGGGCTAGAAACTAGTTCCCACACACAAATCCACATTTTCCATTCCATAACTGGTCGTATCACCCTGGCCACAGGCGATCGACTTGGCCTCAAACAGCTGGTGAGGATTCTATGTCACCACACCCACGCTGCAGTGCCGCGGTGAACCACCCCGTACTGGAGTTCAACCGCTCCGACAGCAGCCTCAAAATGTACCCTCACTGGTACAAGCACAGAGTACGTCCTAGGGACGCCCTGATGCCCGAGTAACTGGGGACTCTAACCCCAGTCCCGTACAGCACCAGTACTGAGGGTAGTCCAGGTCTTTTTCACCCCGTGGCCTACAGTACCACCACAGTCTCGAGGTTCCTACCCCGGACCGCACACTCGTCAACCACACTCACAAAGGACACGTCCCCAACCTATCTTGAGGTCTCACTACCTCGTCGGCAAGTCCTGGTTCCCTTGTGGTTCCTACGAATATCTTTCATTCATTCTTTTTAAACCATATGCAATTTTCTTTGCAAAACATCCATAAAACCTCATTTTATTCATAAAATCCGTGCAAATCACATGCATTAATCATCAAATCATTACTTGTGGTCCTTAAGCCCACACATCTTTTCATGGTCTATCATACCATGCATTATCACCCCTTACTGAGTCCACATTAACTCACATGAGCCATATTTTCTATTTTTCATAGAAAGACATTATTAAAATTATCTTAACAACATGCATCTCATTTCATGAAATCTTCATGCATTCCATACATTTATCATGCATTTATCCATAATTCATCATCATTTTTATGCATTTATTCATGCATCATAAACATTATTCAAAGCATTCCTCATTATCTTTCTGGGTCCAGTTTCGACATACCGTTTTGGCTTTGGTATGCCGTTTTCCACTGATTCGACATACCGATTTTGGCTTCGGTATACCGAAATCTCCTGATTCGGTATACCGGACCATTTCGGCATACCGTTTTCAGGACAGATTAAAATCTGCCCTCCAGAACGGTCGACCGTTTCTCTCACGATCGTCCGAACCTGCCAGCGGAACAACCCCTGGTGGCATTTCAGTATGCCGAATTCAATTCGGCATACCGTTTTCTGCTGTTGCAGAAAACGACCCAAGCCTCCACCACCCTTTTCTCCCCAAAGTGGGAGTAAGGATCGGACCCATCAAACATGTCACTAAAAATCTCAATAAAACACGGGGTGTAGACCTTCAAGTCTACTACAAAACCCCCCAATCAAATCACAAATCCATTAGGCATGCTGTTCAAACCAAAATCGACAAGGCATGAAGCTCAAATATTAACACTGTAGCATGCTTCCAAAATCATCCACAAAAACCGCACAAAAGCTCATAAATCAGCATGATATCAACATAAACATGCTATTCAACTCATTCACAACATTTCCACATTTTTATCATGATTTAAACATCATTTTTCATGCATTACTCAAGTTCTTTGCCCTAAAATGGTATACTCTGCAAACGAAAGAGAGGAAGGGATGGGAACGCGTACTTGGCTCCGGCGAGCCTCGCATACCCTCCTCCAGTGGTGCACGGCACCAACCCAGCCTCCCCACACTCGCGCGAGCTCTCCAGACACGCGACGCCTCTGCAGCAACCACCCACACACTCGCCCCCTCTCAACTTCTCTGCCTCTCCCCCAAGCCAAGCACGTCCTCTTAAAGCTTCCCACCATGCCAGCCTCCCTGGAATCTCGTCGACGCTCCTCAGCTACTCGTAGCTCTGAGCGGAGGGGATGGATCAGGCAGTCCTCCCCCGTTAGCTCACGAGACTTCCAGGTTCGTCACGGGTGTGGAGAGAAGAAGACAAGTAAAGCCACGGCTGGCTCTTGTCCAAGTCAGAGCCCAAACCCCTAAGCCCAAGTGGGTTCACCACAAACACGGTTCTCAAAGCAGAACCGACCCACTGGTCATAGAAAACACACCACAGGGGAGAAACCAAGGCACAGAACACAGAGGGAGCCCACAACCAACAAACACAAATTGGATTTACCATTGATAAACCATATACAAATAATTACAAGAGATCCATGGTTTATATTAAAATGGAAAAATCGAAGCACAGATGTTACACTACAAGTCTAGCCTTATTTCAAATTACATTTCCAGATTCATCTAGCTTGTTTCTGAAAATCCATTTTGTGCCGATAACTTGTTAATTTTCGGGTTTTGGAACTAACTTCCATACATTATTTCTTTCAAACTGATTTAACTCATCATGTAATGCATTTATCCAATATTCATCATCACATGCTTCATTTACATTTTTTGGCTCAATTGATGAAACAAATGCATAAGTGCCACATTCATATTCATGTTTAGATCTAGTCATGATTCCTTTAGAGACTTCACCAATGATGAGTTCTTTTGGATGACTAGACACGTATTG
>JAMKQA010034333.1:0-17559 GCA_024699735.1 Posidonia australis | reverse complement strand
ACCATTTAGCATAAGGCACTAGCATGGCATGGCATATCGCCCTTGGGCGTATAGCAAGCGACTGAAAAGCCTACATTTCATGGGCGAAATCAAGGAAGACCGATTTTATCGGCGTGCGAGGGTGCCTAACACCTTCCTCGTGCGTAACAGGGATCCTTACCCGCATTTTGGTTTTATTTCGTAGACTTGTACTTGTCTTTGTTTTGTTGTTTTTTGCATGATTTTTCATGTATATGGTTTTCCTTGTCTTCCATAATAGATTAGGTGGCGACTCCGTTTTATTTTGCTTTCTCGACGTGATTTTGCCGACCGATTTCGCATTCATTTGTGGAATCTCCTCGCCGGCATGGTTACAGTGGTACTTATGGTGTTACCTATGGAGAAAAATATTGGAGTAGCAACTATGAGGCTGGTGCGGTTTCGGGCATCATACTTGAGGAATGTTGTACTCTGACTAGACTAAAGGGATAGCCACGAGATAGAGGAGCTATAGGCTATGGAAAAAAAGGTGGTCGTGTAGAAGGCAAAGTCGATGCCCCCATTGTCGAAGAAATGAAGGGTTGTGACATTAACCGAGGAGGCAATGCAGTGAGAAATCCAGGAGTAGGTTGCAATGGCAACTCAGGAGTCGAACAAGATGGAGCCAAAGAAGCATTGAGTGAGAGAAGCATACCCTGCAGCTGTTGTGTTAGAGCAATCATTTGTTGCAGCTGCATGGTGGTGACATCATCAGTTGTAGCACTGACGGATGGAACTGAGAAAGAAACAGGTGTGCGAGGCACCTGAAAGCTAGATTGTCCAAAGAGAGGGGAACCTACCACAGAAGATACTACCGCTGGTTGGGTACAAAACAATGTAGGGCCCTGAAGAGGGGAAGTCGGTGTTTCTGGAGCCCGAGAGGTGGTCGTTGAAATGGACTCCATGACTAGCTCCCTAAAGGTCACCAATCGCTAGGGTGATGATACAACTGGTGTTGTGGTCAGAGGAATCTAAAACTGGTACCCTCGAGGGGAACAAGGACTAGCCAAAGTGTAGGTAGGACCAACAGAAGTTTAAACAAAAGAGGGACACCAGTGGCCAAAGTGAAAGTGGAAGTAACAACGGCCAAAGTGAAGGAAGGAGTAATCAAAGCCAGAATCTCCTCTAAAGCAACAGTGGGACAAGGCTTGCCAATTTGCTGGGCCATGGCAGACCACGAACGGGTAGGAATTGGACCATTTGCATGTATTGGACATCCAAAAGGGTTTATTAGGATGGGGAATTCATGGAGGCGTCAATGTTTCAGTTATTGACAGAAGACATGTGTTGGTAAATTTTGCAATGGAAAGTGACTTCATGAAGATTTACACAAGAACAAAATGGGTAATGCAAGGCCAAGGCATCAAAGTTTTCAGATGGTCTCCATGATTCCGGCCTGGTATAAAGTCTAAGATTGCACCAGTGTGGATTTCTCTTCTGGCTCTTCCGCAACGCTATTACAGGACAAGCTTTATTTGGATGGTGGCAAAGGCTTTCAGTCCCCTACTGTCAGTTGCCACGCTGATGTCGACGAAGATGACCGCTGTTTGTGCTCTATTTTGTGTGGATCTTGATCTCACGAAGGACTACCTGTGACCATGTCGGTGGAACCCTACACGACTCCAAGGTGCGTGGAAACACACAAGGAGTCCCAATATGGTCACGGCGAAGATGGTGAATCCGAAGAAGAAGACTAGACTCGAAAACACCAAAGAAAGATAAGAAAAGGATAAGGAAAGGAGTCGCCACCTAGTCTTTTAATGGGAAGATGAGGAAAACCAAGATGCATATGAATGCAAGAAAATGATGCAAATGAATGCAAGTGAATGCATGTGTGCTCCGTGCCTAATGGATGCAATACTTGGCCATTGCAGGCCAGAGAAAGGGTAAGGATTCTTGTTACGCATGGGAAGGGTTAGGCACCCCTATACGCCCGAAGAATTCAGTCTTTCTAGGTTTCCTACTTGTTAATGATCTATTGTGTGTATGCTTGTCTACTTCTAATGCGCATGCCTAAGATGAATGCAAAAACATGACAAATCAAAGAGAAGCAATGAATAAAAAAGAAAAAATGATAAAGAAAATAATCTGAGGGACAATGTAAGCATGGAAAATGCCACTTTACTGTACGTGCCTTGGGCGATGAGGAAAATCGTGAAAATCAAACATGTTTAAAAAGCATCACATAAAATAGCAGAAACTTAGGAAATTCGAGAAAATTAAATGAAAGAAAATAATCCTCATTCGGGTCCATGTCGGCATTGTCAAGCCTGTTAATGTACACCCACGGGCGATGAAAATCCAAATCAAATCAAAAATCATGAAAATCAGAAGAAATTCAGAAAATAATGCGAAAACTAAGTTTGAAATAAGTTTGAAATGCATGCATCATGCAAGAAAAATAAGCATGAGGATATATACATGAAAAAAGGGTAACAAAATGTACAAATGACAGCATGGGTGAAATATGTAAGTTTCTAGGGGCCTCTGTGCAAAAATTACATGTTCCTAGGTGAAGACTTAGGTTTCTAGGGTTAAATCAGCAAAAATGTTTAAGAAAACACATTTTATGTAATTTTAAGGAAGTTGGGGGTTAAATGTGCAAAATTGTGCATTTTTTGGTAAAATCAAGATTCCTAGGGTCCAATCTGTAATTTTGCCAGCAAAACATGTGTTTAGTGTAATTTTGAAGAAATTCAGGGTTAAATGTGCAAAATAGTGTACTCGTGGATAAAAATATGAATTTCCAAGGACTAATTTGCAAATGTGCCATGAAAACTTGCATTCAGTGTAATTTTAATGAAGTTTAGGGTTTAAAATGAAAATCTGTACACTTTGAATAAAAACCATGAATCTCTAAGGTTTAGTCTACAAATGTGCTAGGAAAATCATATTTTTAGTGTAATTTTAGTGAAGTTTAGGGTTTAAAATGAAAATTTGTGCAGATCTTGAGTAAAAACTTGAATCTCCAGGTTTTGGTTTGCAAATGTGCTAGAAAAATCATCTTCTAGTGCAATTTTAGTGAAGTTTAGGGTTTTATGTGCAAATTATGGACTTAAGGTGAATGAAAACTAAATCAGAGGGTTTTATGTCAAAACTTAAAGCCTGAGAAATATTAAAAGAAAATCATAAGGATCACACTGCAAATTTACAAAACAAAACATTATTAAAATGATTAAAAATGAATGCAGGGACTGATATGCAAAATAAAAGGACATAAACGCAAACAAAAGAAAAGAAATGAAGTTTTTTTAAAAGAAGTTTTAAAAAAACGATCGACGACCACCGATGACTGTACCTTGCCATCGATGACCATCTGGGAAGCCATCCAAGGCTTCCCCGATGCTTGATCTGGCATCCAAATATGAGGGAAGCAAAAGGGAAGAAAAAGGAGGAGATCCAACAGCTCTGATCTGGCATCCAACGATTGGAAGCTTCCTCCCACCACCCTCGCTGGCGTTGCGACTCCGACGACGGGCCTGGAGAAGAAAGGGCTACTGAAGGCAGTGGCGTGATGTTTCAAAGCTTCTGGAAGGTCAACGGCGTGTGGAGGAGTGTTTCCACCATCTGGAAGCAAGTGAGGATGCATGAGCTCCCCTCTCGATCAAACTCACTGTCGTCTCTAGCGATGTCAACTGCGGAGGAGGATTGAGGCTTGGAAGAGGGCTCTGAATCTTCTAGAGTCCAAGGGGAGAGGAGAGGAAGGTGTCCCAATGATCGAAGGGGAGCTGCGAGGAGGGAGGTGCTTGGACGATCTTTACCAGGGGTTGTTTTCTCTAGCGACGGTAAGGCTACGTCCGACAATCTTCTTCCAAAGCCTACTAGAGGGGTTGCGCGGCTTCCAGAGTGGAGGAGAAGCAAAGGGAGATCTGGCCTAACCACTCCACACACACCAAGGCACAAATCACTCAATAGATTCGTGCCCCCACCTCTCTTGCGAGAAAAATGGGTCCGACGACCCATAAAACTCAAATTCCAGCCATGGAAGCTTCCAAGCTCCACTGGAATCACTTCAGGGAGGTTGAGGAGGACGTAGGGAACAAAAATGGAAGAAGATTGAGCCCTGATCGGGGCATACCTGAGCTGGCAGTGGGTGGAGGCTATTCCGATCGCCGGAGCTCGCCGAAGACGGTGGCTGGAGCTAGCCTGAGCTCTGAATTGCCACCTCTCCGAGCCTCCTCACTGACTTGAACCACCTTTGGATGCTCTGGTTGGTGATCTCCCCTTGGTTGCTCTCCTCTCAAGCTTTCACTCCTTTTTTCAAGTTTTTCTTTCTCTTTTTCAAGCTTTTTTCCCTCCTCTCCTTTTCTCTTGCAAATGGGGGTATTTATAGGCTTGCAAATGGCTAGGTTATATGGGTTGTTATAGGTAGTTTGTTATGGGTTGTTGTAGGTAGTTAGAAGTTGTTGCAAGTTGTTATAGGTTGTTATGATGAAGGTGGGAAATGGTTAGGGTTTGTTTTGGTGGTTAGAGGTTGTTATAGGTTGTTATGGGTTATTGTGATGGAGTGGAAAGTGGTTAGGTTTGTTTAGGTGGTTAGAGGTTGTTATAGGTTGTTATGATAAAGTGGGAAGTGGTTAGGGTTTGTTTAGGTGGTTAGAAGTTGTTATGATGGAATGGGAAGTGGTTAGGGTTTTTTTACGTAGTTAGAAGTTGGTATGATGGAGTGGGAAGTGGTTAGGTTGTTAGGGTTTTGGATTATGGATTAGGGTTAGGTTTAGGGTTCAACTGTAAGCATATGGGGTGTCTACAGATACCTTTCCCTGAGCAAAGTCGAAGAACGAATGGAACAGAGACCGATGCTCAGGGTTGACAAAGATACCCCTCCCCCTCTTACAAGGAAAAGAGAACAGGAGGAGAAGACCACTGCTTTTAGAGCACACATTGAGAATCCAATGACACAAATTTATCGGACTTGTGAACCACATAGTTTGGGTTATTAGCCCACTCTGGACAATGTAACGGTTGTCAACCAGGTAGTTCAGGCTACCAGCCCAAGAGAAAGAGGGCATGATAGGATAATGGACCTGCTGACCAAAAAGATAGACGCCTTGACGGGTGTCAATCGGGTAGTTTTGGTGTACCTGCCCAAAGAAGGAGGATGGTCTAGTCCATCTGGAACACGACCAAAGGGGGCACCATCGATTCCAAACTCTCTGAGCAAGAATCGAATGGGGTATGGTAAGTTTCGGACCTACCGACTAAAGGATGGTAACTTTCAGACTTACCGATCGGAGAGGATATGGCAAGTTTCAGACTTACCAACCGAAAGAAATATGGCAAGTTTTGGACTTACCGACCGAGAGATGGCAAGTTTCGAACTTACCGACCGAGAGGGGATATGGCAAGTTTTGAACTTACCAACCGAGAGATGGCAAGCTTTGAACTTACCGACCGGAAGGGAATATAGCAAGTTTCGGACTTACCGATAGAGAGATGACAAGTTTCAGACTTACCGACCTAGAGGTGATGTTGTAAGTTCCGGACTTACCGACCAGGAGGTGA
The DNA here is from genome assembly GCA_024699735.1 of Posidonia australis. NCBI lineage: Eukaryota > Viridiplantae > Streptophyta > Magnoliopsida > Alismatales > Posidoniaceae > Posidonia > Posidonia australis. Next base: position 12,036 of record JAMKQA010034333.1, on the reverse strand, counting down.
TATGGAAAGTTTCGGACTTACCAATCGAAAGATGGCAAGTTTCGGACTTACTGACCTGAAGGGGATGTGGCAAGTTTTGGACTTACCGACCGACAGATGGAAAGTTTTGGACTTACCAACCAAGAGGTGATATGACAAGTTTCGGACTGACCGACTGAGCGTGGTAAGTTTCGGACTTACCGATCAGAGGGGATATGGCAAGTTTTGGACTTACCGATCGAGAGATGGCAAGTTTTGGACTTACTGACTAGAGGAGATATGACAAGCTTTGGACTTACCGACCAAGAGATGGCAAGTTTCGGACTTACCAACCGAGAGGTGATATGGCAAGTTTCAAACGTATCCACCAAGACATGGCAAGTTTCGAACTTACCGACTAGAGGGGATATGGTAAGTTTCAGACTTACCGACTCGGAGATGGCAAGTTTAAGACATACCAACTAGAGGGATGGTAAGTTTCGGACTTACCGACTAGGAGATGGCAAGTTTCGGACTTACCAACCGAAGGGAATATGACAAGATTCAGACTTCCCAACCGAGAGGGGATATGGCAAGTTTCGGACTTACCGATCGAGAGGGCATATGGCAAGTTTCGGACTTACAGACCGAGAGGGGATATGGCAAGTTTCAGACTTACCGACCTAGAGATGGCAAGTTTCAAACTTACCGACTGGAAGGGATATGGCAAGTTTCGAACTTACCGATTGAGTGATGGCAAGTTTCGGACTTACCAACCGAGAGGTGATATGGCAAGTTTCGGACTTATCAACCGAGAGATGGCAAGTTTCGGACTTACCGACCGGAAGGGGATATGGCAAGTTTCAGACATACTTACCGAGAGATGGCAAGTTTCGGACTTACCGATCGGAGGGGATATGACAAGTTTCTTAACTTACCGACCAAGAGATGGCAAGTTTTGAACTTACCCACCGGAGGAGATATGACAAGTTTCAGACTTACTGACTGAGAGATTGTAAGTTTCGGACTTACCGATCGAGAGATGGAAAGTTTCGGACTTACCGACCGAAGAGGATATGGCAAGTTTCGAACTTACCGATCGAGAGATGGCAAGTTTCGGACTTATCGACTAGAGGGATAGCAAGTTTCAGACTTATCGACAAAGAGAATATGGCAAGTTTTGGACTTATCGAGTAAGAGATGGAAAGTTTCGGACTTATCGATTATGACCATGCCCGCCCAGGGATTTAGTGTGGAGTCGCGCCAAAGGGTGGTGGCCACAACCATGCCAAGATGGCGAAGGCGCAAGATAGGATAAAAACGAAAAGAAAAGGAGTCGCTACCTAGTCTTTTAAGGGAAAGATGAAGAAAACTACAAACAAAACACAACAGATGAATGCATGACATGAAAATATGAAGGCCAGATGTCCACAAACCAGAGGATGAGTAAGGATTCCTATTACACACGGGGAAGGTGTTAGGCACCCCCGTACGCCCGAGAAACTCGATCTTTCTAGTCCCATTCGCTTGCTAGAGGCTGAATGAATGTTTGCTAAGTCTAGATTGTGATTTAATTATGCTAATATGAATGCCAAGTCAAGACTAGATGGATGTGCAATTTGGTACGCGAAAATTGCAAAGAAATCCACACGAAATGATGAAATCACAAAACATGACACGACAAAGAAAATCACATGAAATGACGAGGTTTTTGGCGAGAATGGCACGGAAAATCATACAAGCCTCAAGAAAGTCAATAATGTAACTGACTCAGGTTATCAGAATCATTGAAAACATCACGGAAATCAAGACGAAAAAATTGCAAAGAAGCCCACGTAAAATGGGCAAACTTTGACATGCGAAGAAATTCACATAAAATGACAACGTTTTGGAGAGAACGCTCTAGAAAACCATACCGACATCAAGAGCATCAAAAATAAAATAGACCCAAATCATTAGAATCGCGGAAAACATCATCGAAACCCGAATGGAAAAATTGCAAAGAAATCCACGTAAAACAGGCAAATTGTGACATGTGAAGAAAATCACATAAAATGACAATATTTTTGGAAAGAAAGCTCAGGAAAACCATATTGATATCAAAAAGATCAGAAGTGGGGCCAACCCAAGTCAATGGAATCATAGAAAAAGTCATGAAAATCAAGAAGGAGAAATAATCCGTAGGCAGGCCAATGTGGGCCTTTTGGTCAGTTAGTGTATGCCCTTAAGCAAGGAAATCCAAATTAAATCAAAAAATCCAAGAATACAGAATAAAAGGGATCAAATCAAATGTCAAACAAAGGATTCTGCAAATGGGATGAGGAAAATCCAAGAAAGAAGCACATGAGATGCAAGCTTACTTAAAAGGGGTGGACTAATACGCAAATGTGATAAAAACTATGAAAAATGCATTAATGTATTCCTAAGTGTGTAAAAGGTGTTGAGGAATGACTTAGGCAAAGATTATGCATGACTTAATGCAAGAACTAACATGCATGTTCCTGAATTGGTGGCACAGGAGCAATTTTGTCATTTCAATGGCCAGATGTAATAAATGCATGTATGGGGATGATATATGGTTTGAGATATGCCAAAATGTATGCGAAATGTCAAAAAATTGTTATTGGCAAGAAAACATGCAAAGGACAAGGTTTTAAAAACAATAAAATGATATAAACACAGGAAAGGACAAGACCCAGAACTAAAATGCAAAATTCACAAAAAGAATGAAAATCTGGATTAAAGTATATTCAGTAACTTCTATCCTAGTATGCAGATGATGGATCAAAGGAAAATGTGGCACTGAGATGTCTGAGAATTGCACATTGGTAATTTCCTGAAAACTCAGGGTCTAATGTGCAAAATTCACACATAAAGTGTGAATCTGACTAAAATCTGAAATCAAAAATTCATTTATATTGCAAACATGGGTTTTGATGAAAGCTCTGTTCAGGTGGTGATTTACAAGCACATGTAATCAATAAATGTGAAACATACCAAAATGTGACTTAAAATACAATTAAAACCATGATTAATGATTTTAAAAAAATTCAAGGGTCTAAATGTAAATGTTCATGCCCAGAAAATATTATGGAATGAGTTTAGGGGCTGACATGCAAACTTTCAGGACCCAAATGCAACAAAAATCAAGATTTTTATATGACCAGTGTAATTATGGATGACTTCAAGGTTATGGATGCAAAATTTACAAAGAAAATTCATTTTAAAGGATTTTGAGGGCAAAATGCAAAATCTCAGGACTTTATTATAAAGAAAACATGAATGCAGGGGTCTAAATATGAAGAAACACATATATACAGGACTGATAATGAAATTAAAATGAAATAAGGTAAAAAATGCAATGTTTACAATAAAACTAAAGAAATGTAATTTAAATTAAAAATTCAGGGGTTAGGGCATAAAATCCTAGGATATAATTGTAACGTTTTAAAAACTAAAGGGGCTTCTAAATAAAACCTAAAAAAAAACTAACAATCACCGCCAGCGATTCGAAGATCGTCAGTGATGACGGCCTGGGAGGCTTATCTGATCCCACTCCATCCATTGGCCGGAACGACTGGACAACCTTGCCCCTTGTCGCTCTTCTCCAACAGTGGCGAGCAACGACGACGGCGACTCTGAAGGCTGCATTTCGACGACGGGAGGCATGGCGAAGACCGAAGAAGTTTCAAGGAGGACTGAGGAGACTCCTGGAGGTGTTGGCGAAGGATGGGGTGGCCTGAGGTGTCCCCCCCATCTCCTATGCCAGCAACGGGCACGAGGGAGGCAGGCGCGATGCTTCGAGGCCAAGGATCGCGGCGTGGCTGCGCTGAGTGACTCGTGGCGGAGCAGTGGAGCTTCCTAGCATAGCAGTGTGAAGCGGGCGTGTCCGGAGGTCTCTTGTTGATTCCACGACGAGGGTCGACGGTTGCAAAGCCAGCGGCGAGAGCTCCAGCCATGGGTGGCCAACTGAACCCCTCTTGAGCAATGGAAGCTCAAGGAGGAGGAAGAGGAAGAAGGAGGAGAGGCCTAGGAGGCCTCGCCTGGATCCAGGAGGCTTGTGGCCTCGCCGGTGGTGGTGAACCAACAATCAGATATGGAGACGACGGCGCACAGGGCCTGCCAGCTCTGGCAAACCACGATCCAAAGGACTCAGCTAATCCTAATGAACCTAAGAAAGAAAAAAAGAAAGGACTGAATGGAAAAGATTACCTGGATTGGGTTGTTGTTCCTCCTGCGTGGCTGTCGGCAGCGTTTCGGTGGACTCTCTAGTTGCGGAGGTCGAGGGGCTTCTAGGGGTAGAAAATTGGTTCGAGATGGTGCTCTATAGGTGGGGGATTGTTGGACTTCTGGTCGTTTGAGTGCGGAGGTCTTTCGTGGGTTAAGCATGCTTGGAGAGAGAGGATCCTTGGTCTGTCGACGACGAGGCTTTTTTAAACGCCAGTGGAGCCTCTCAGAGCCATCGATCCTCCTCCCCAAGGGCGAGACATCGTTGGATTGGGCGCCAGTTGGCAAGGGTTGTTGGGGAATCACTAGAGATCACGGGATGCTACCAGAGATCGCGGCACGCTGCTAGAGATGGCGCTAGAGATAGCGGGATTATCGGACAGGGTCGTCAGAATTATTTTTGCTGGTTTATAAAGTTTGTTGATTGATGAATGAATGGACTGAATTGGGCCTGGCAATTAGGCTTCGTTTTAGAGTTTTTTCTGGTTTTTCTTGTTTTTGGGATTTTTTTAGGGATTTGATTTTAAGTTTTTATTTGGGTTTATGATTTTAATTAAATTCTTGATTTTGTGATTTATGGTTTAATTAATTAGTTTTGAATTAAGTTTTGTTAGGATTACAATTACTTTGGGTTTTTTAGGTTTTTAATTATTTTTGGGTTTTAGGGTTTTGGATTTTAATTAGGATTTTGAATTTAATTATGTTTTTGGATTTTAATTAGGTTTTTAGTTTAATTAGGCTTTTTGTGTTTTAATTAGGGTTTTGTTTAATTTAGGGGTTTTGGATTTTAATTAAGGTATTGGGTTAATTAATTAAAGGTTTTTTGAATTTTAGTGGATTAAAGTTTTGTGTTTGAGTTTTAATTTAGATTTAATTAGTTTTTACTTGACATAATTAGGAATTTAGTTTAAATTTTGGTTTAATTGGCTTTTATTCGGGTTTTGACTTAGATTTTGACTTCATTGATTTTACCTGATTTTTGTTTGGATTAGGGTTTCTTTTAATTAGATTTAATTTTTAATGGATTTTATTAAGTTTTACTTAATTAGGGTTTTAATTTGGATTTTAAATGGTTTTGACTTTAATTAGGGTTTTCATTTGCTTAATTAGGGTTTTAAATGGATTTTGACTTTAATTGGGGTTTTTGTTTGATTAATTTGGATTTTAAATGTTTTAAATGAATGTTGTTTGATTTTGATTCTTAATTATTGTTTTTTACTTTGATTAGGTCGGAGTGGACTGGTGTGGGCCTGAATGGGCTTAGGGTTTTGGTGGAGTTAAGGTTTAGGTTTAGTGGTCGCTACCAGAGCATCTTTCTAGAGGAGTTTGCTGCCAAGTGACTTTAAAATCAGGGTGTCTATAGATGCCCCTCCCTGAGCGAGGTCAAGAGAATCGAGACCGATGCTCAGGATTGACAAGACACCTCGCTTGAGTCCATGTGAGAGTAGTATTTGCTGTGGGGCTGTGAACTACTTACTCGGCGAATGCACCGAAAAATCATGACTCGTGGCCCATGCATGATGTTGATGCAAAGGATGACCCAGATGTCGGGTGATGCATGAGGGCGATGTTGATGCATGAAGACGATGCTAGTGATGAGTGGGTAGCCCATCAGCTCATGGAGGGGAGCGCAAGGGATTTCCTGACTCGTGCCATGGGATGGCCGGACAAGACTATCTGGCTTGTTGCACGACAAAGGGAAACTTGGCAAATGACAGACTTTTCAGTCCGGGAGGATGCATGGCAAGATATCGAACTTGCCGACCGAGGATAGACTAATGACGGATGTCAACTAGATAGTTTGGGGGTATCAGTCCACTCCTGACAGTGTGACGGTTGTCAACCGGATAGTTTGGGGTATCAGCTCGATGATGAGTCAATGGCCACTCCGAACCTGTGTGAAAGAGGCTACCAAATACGGTTAACATGCTCGCTGCCTGAGTACACAAGGTTACCTGCCTGGTGATGAGTTGATGGACTCATCGCCTGATAGTTAGGGTTATCGGCCCTGTGATGAGTTGACAGACTCATTACCTGATAGTTAGGGTTTTCAGCCTAATGATGAGTTGACGGTCTCATTGCCAGATAGTTAGGGTTATCAGTTCGATGATGAGTTGACGGACTCGTTGCCGAATAGTTAGGGTTATCAATCCGATGATGAGTTGATACAACATCTGGTAAAACGCCTGGTAGCAGCAAACAAAGCAGGATAATGTACCTATCAACCGAGAAGCAGTCGGTGACAGTCCGATGGCTGAAAAAAAAAGAATTTGTCAACCGAGAAGCAACTGGTGACGGGTCACAAAGCAAGATAAGAGAACTTGTCAACCAAGAAGCAGTCGGTGATGGCTCAGAAGCAGGAGATGACAAACTCGTTAGCTGGGAAGCAACCAGTGACGGTTTGAGCGCAAGACAGACAAACTCGTCAATCATGAAGCAGTCGGTGACAGTTTGTAAGGCAAGAAAAGCGAACTCATCAACCAAGAAGCAACCGGTGATGGTTCAGAAAGTAAGATGGATGAACACGTCAACCGAGAAGTAGTCGGTGACAATTCAGAAGGAGGATAGACGAACACGTCAACCGAGAAGCTATCGGTGACGGTCGAAAGGCAAGATAAACGAACTAGTCAATCGAGAAGCAATCGGTGACAGTTCGGAAAGGAGGATAGACAAACACGCCAACCGAGAAGCTGTCGATGACGGTTCCAAAGGCAAGATAAACGAACTAGTTAACCGAGAAGCAATCGGTGACGGTTCAGAAGGATGATAGACGAACAAGCCAACCAAAAAGCTGTCAATGACGGTTTGGAAGGCAGGATAGACGAACTAGTCAACTGAGAAGCAATCGAATGATGGTTCGGAAGGAGGATAGACAAACACGCTAACCGAGAAGCTGTCGGTGATGGTTCGGAAAGCAGGATAGACGAACGTGCTAACCGAGAAGCTATCGATGACGGTTCAGAAGGCAAGATAGACGAACTAGTCAACCGAGAAGCAATCGATGACGGTTCAGAAGAAGGATAGACGAACACGCCAACCGAGAAGCTGTCGATGATGGTTCGAAAGGCAGGATAAATGAACTAGTCAACCGAGAAGTAATCAGTGACGGTTTGGAAGGAGGATAGGTGAACACGCCAACCGAGAAGCTATCGGTGACAGTTCAGAAGGAAGGATAGATGAACTAGTCAAACGGGAAGCAGTCGGTGACGGTTCGGAAGGAGGATAGACGAACACGCCAATTGAGAAGCTGTCGATGACGATTCGGAAGGCAGAATAGACAAACAAGTCAATCGAGAAGCAGTCAGTGATGGTTCAAAAGGAGGATAGATGAACACACTAACCGAGAAGCTATCAGTGATGATTCGGAAGGCAGGATAGACGAACTAGTCAACCGAGAAGTAGTCGGTGACGGTTTGGAAGGAAGATAGACGAACACGCCAACCAAGAAGCTATCGGTGACAGTTCGAAAGGTAGGATAGATGAACTAGTCAACAAGGAAGCAATCAGTGACAACTCGGAGGGAGGATAGACGAACACACTAACGAAGAAGCAATCAATGACGGTTTGGCAGGAGGATTGACAAACTAGTCAACCGAGAAGCAGTCGATGACGGTTCGGAGGGAGGATAGACAAACATGCCAACCGTGAAGCAGTCAGTGATGGTTCGAAAGGCAGGATCAATGAACTAGTCAACCGAGAAGCAATCGGTGACAGTTTAGAAGGAGGATAGATGAACACGCCAACCAAGAAGCTATTGACGACGGTTCGGAAGGCAAGATAGACGAACTAGTCAAACGAGAAGCAGTCGGTGACAATTTGGAGGTAGGATAGACGAACATGCCAACCGAGAAGTAGTCAGTGACGACTCGAAAGGTAGGATAAAAGAACTAGTCAACCGAGAAGCAATTAGTGATGGTTCGGAAGGAGGATAGACAAACACGCCAATCGAGAAGCTATCGGTGACAATTCGAAAGGCAGAATAGACGAACTAGTCAACCGAGAAGCAGTCGATGATGGTTCGAAAGGCCAGATAGATGAGCACGTCAACAGAGAAGTTGTCGATGACAGTTCAAAAGGTAGGATAAATGAACTAGTCAACCGAGAAGCAGTCGGTGACAGTTCGAAGGGAGGATAGACGTACACGCCAACTGAGAAGCAGTCAATGACGGTTCGAGAGGAGGATAAAAAAACACGTCAACTGAGAAGCTATCAGTGATTATTCAAAAAGCAAGATAGATGAACACGCCAATCGAGAAGCTGTCGATGACGGTTCAAAAGGAGGATAAACAAACAAGTCAACTGAGAACCTGTCGGTGATGGTTTAGAAAGCAGGATAGACGAACACGCTAACTGAGAAGTTGTCAGTGATAGTTCGAAAGGCAGGATAAACAAACTAGTCAACTGTGAAGCAATCGGTGACGGTTCGGAAAAAGGATAGAAGAACACGCCAACCAAGAAGTTGTCGGTGACTGTTCGGGAGTAGGATAAACGAACACGTCAACCGAGAAGTTGTCGGTGATGGTTCGAAAAGTAGGATAGACGAACATGCCAACGGAGAAGCTGTCGATGATGGTTTGGAAGGCAGGATAGACGAACTAGTCAACCGAGACGCAATCGATGACGATTCGAAAGGAGGATAGACGAACACGCCAACTGAGAAGTTGTCGATGACGGTTTGAAAGGTAGGACAAACGAACTAGTCAACTGAGAAGCAATCGGTGACGATTTGGAAGGAGGATAGACGAACATGCTAACCAAGAAGCTGTCGATGACGGTTTGGAAGGCAGGATAGACGAACTAGTCAAACGAGAAGTAGTCGATGACGGTTCGGAGGGAGGATAGACGAACACACCAACTGAGAAGCTGTTGATGACGGTTTGGAAGGTAGGATAGACGAACAAGTCAACCGAGAAGCAGTAGGTGATGGTTTGGATGGAAGATAAATGAACATGCCAACTAAGAAGCTATTGGTGATAGTTCGGAAGGTAGGATAGACGAACTAGTCAACCGAGACGCAATTGATGATGATTCGAAAGGAGGATAGACGAACACGCCAACTGAGAAGTTGTCGATGACGGTTTGAAAGGTAGGATAAACGAACTAGTCAACTGAGAAGCAATCTGTGACAGCCTTGAAGGAGGATAGACGAACATGCTAACCGAGAAGGTGTCGATGACGGTTTGGAAGGCAGGATAGACGAACTAGTCAAATGAGAAGTAGTCGGTGATGGTTCGGAGGGAGGATAGACGAACACACCAACTGAGAAGCTGTCAATGACGGTTTGGAAGGTAGGATAGACGAACAAGTCAAACGAGAAGTAGTCAGTGATGGTTCTAAAGGAGGATAGACGAACACGCCAACTGAGAAGTTGTCGATGACGGCTCGGAAGGCAAGATAGACGAACTAGTCAATCGAGAAGCAATCGATGACGGTTCGGAAGGAGGATGACGAACACGCCAACCGAGAAGCTATCGGTGACGGTTCTGAAGGCAAGATAGACAAACAAGTCAACCGAGAAGCAGTCGGTGACGGTTTGGAAGGAAGATAAACGAACATGCCAACTGAGAAGCTGTTAGTGACAGTTCGGAAGGCAGGATAGACGAACTAGTCAATCGAGAAGCAATTGGTGACGGTTTGGAGAGAGGATAGACGAATACGCCAACCAAGAAGCAGTTAGTGACGGTTCAAGAGGAGGATTGACGAACTAGTCAATCAAGAAGCAGTCGGTGATGATTCAGAGGGAGGATAGACGAACACGCCAACCGAGAAGCAGTCAGTGATGGTTCGAAAGGCAGGATAAACAAACTAGTCAATCGAGAAGTAATCGATGACAGTTCGAAAGGAGGATAGACGAACATGCTAACCAAGAAGCTGTCGGTGACGGTTCGGAAGGCAGGCTAGACGAACTAGTCAACCGAGAAGTAGTCGGTGACGGTTCGGAGGGAGGATAGTCGAACACACCAACCGAGAAGTAGTTAGTGACGATTTGAAAGGCAGGATAAACGAACTAGTCAATCGAGAAGCAATCGGTGACGATTCAAAAGGATGATAGACGAACACACCAACTGAGAAGCTGTCGGTGACAATTTGGAAGACAGGATAGATGAACTAGTCAACCGAGAAGTAGTCGATGACGGTTCGAAAGGCCAGATAGACGAACACGTCAACAGAGAAGTTGTTGATGATAGTTCGAAAGGCAGGATAAACTAACTAGTCAACCGAGAAGCAGTCAGTGACGGTTCGGAGGGAGGATAGACGAACACGCCAACCAAGAAGCAGTCAGTGACGGTTCCAGAGGAGGATAAACAAACACGTCAACCGAGAAGCTGTCGTGACTTTTCAGAAAGTAAGATAGATGAACACGGCAACCGAGAAGCTGTCGGTGATGGTTCGAAATGTAGGATAGAGGAACACACCAACCAAGAAGCTGTCGATGACGGTTCGAAAGGCAAGATAAACGAACTAGTCAACCGAGAAGTAGTTGATGACGATTCGAAAGGCCAGATAGACGAACACTTCAACCGAGAAGCTGTCGATTCGAAAGGTAGGATAAACGAACTAGTCAATTGAGAAGCAGTCGGTGACGATTCGAAAGGTAGGATAGATGAACACGCCAACCGAGAAGCTGTCGATGACGTTTCGAAAGGCAGGATAAATGAGTTTGTCAACCGAGAAGCAGTCGATGATAGTTCGGAAGGCAGTATAAACCAACACGCCAATCGAGAAGCTGTCAGTGATAGTTCCGAAGGAAGATACCAAAAGGGCAACTGACATGATACTAACATCGAGAGAAAAATACCAAAAGGCAGCTGACATGCCCCTGGTAAAAGGAGGATAATACCAAAAGACAACTGACATGCCCTTGGTATCAGAACACTATGGATGTTGCTAAAAGAAAGGAACAAAAGAAAGCTAGGGGCCTAGATAGTCGGTTTAGCCAACAGAGGTTTGCCATGAAGCACTTGCTTGTGGGCGCACCCTGCATAGTGACTGCTTTACCTATTCACTTGATGCAATTGGTACTGTAGGATGATGATGGTTGATACGGATAAACCGTTGCTCAGATTCTATACTGATATGCGGCGCTTGGCTGGATAAGGGTTTCGTGAGGGCGTAGTGTCCTCCTCGAATAAGATGGACTTACTAGACGATTTCTGACACTTCCTCAAGTTCACTGTTGTGTCACTAATTGACTTCTTGGGAGTTTGACTTTGGCACTAGACTGTCGACTATGTTCTTGCTTGCTGACTAGGAGAATATTGATATTCTGACTTTGTTCTAATCTCAAAGGCTTATGGTTGTTGTTGTCCTCGTTTCTGCACTCGAGCTATGTAGCAGACAACGTGTTCTGGACGAAGATACTATCCCAAGAAGGGTCAACCAACATGACAGCTGACATGCCCCTAGTTGACAGGGAAGGCTATTACCACAAAGGCAGCTGACATGCCCCAGGTGTACGGTATCCTCTGCTAGGTCTTTGGCTGAAGAGCAACAAACATGCCCCTGGTTTAGAACCCAGCGAGACCTTGCAATGTGGACAAACGATAATGCATGTAGGAATGATAGTGTTATGTTGTATCATCCCTCAGGATTTGGAATGCTAATGATGCCTGCTATGAGAAGAGGAGGAGACCTCAATTCACAAGACACTATCCGGACTTCTAAGCTATTGGTGGCTCTCTGGGATAAATGATTCAGTAGGTTAGGCTCCATGCCAAACTCTTGGGGACTTAAACCTGTTAGAAATATTACATTAATTTTGATGATTATTCAATTGTGCTTATTTTCATAAATATTATAATGTGAAAAAGATTTTAAGTGTCTTAGCATGAATTCAAAAATATATATACC
>JAMKQA010034332.1:0-10800 GCA_024699735.1 Posidonia australis | reverse complement strand
TGCGGGCTTTGTGGGCCCGCATGGGCCCAAATGGGTTGATTGGGTCCAAAGAGGCTAAATGGGCTCAAATAGGCTTGCATGAAGTCAAATAGGCTTGAAATGGTGTAGTGGGCCCAAATGGGCTCAATCGAGGTTTAGTGGGCCTTCATGGGCCCAAATTGGTTTCCATGAACCAAACGGCCTACGTTAAGGGATTTGAGCTCAACCGCCAGACCCATCCTGCAAAATTGGTAAAATTGGGGTGTCTACAGTCTACACTATATGTTTTATGCAAGATTTTTGGTGTTTGTTTAGGGGGTCCGATCGGAGGTCCCAGTTTGGACGATTTCGGACGATAGGGTTTGGCCCGTTTACTGGTTTTGCCGAATTCGGCATACCGAATCAGGAGATTTTGGCATGCCGATTCTGTTTGGCTTACCATTTTTTTGTCTGTTTAGGTCCTCAGGTCGGAATTCGGTTCTCCGTTTTTAGATGGTATACCAAATTTGATTTGAGTGTTGACCGTTGACCCTAATTCGACATACCGATTTAGAATCGGCATACTGAACCAAGGGATTTCGACGTACCGAATCGGATTTCGGCATGCCGATTCTGGGCCTAAGTGAGTTATGCAATGTGTTTTCGATGGCTTTCAGGATGCCGTGTTTTGTCCCTGTGAGATGGGATTGTGGGCTATCAGTGGTGGCCCCTTGGGACACCTGATGCGCCATTTTGCCGAGGTTTTGGAAGAGTTTTAAACCATATGAAAATGGTTTGGAAAATGGTTTTGAAAGGAATGTTTGGCTTGCTTTGGGAAATGATTTTCCTGATTTTCTGAATGTGGGCCGAGGCAGCGTGGGATCGTGTCGTCGGGATCAAGGAATGTGACGACATTCTTGGGTGGTCGGGCGCGATGTCCCCTGTTGAGGTCGTGGGGTCAAGATATTTGAGGCTGAGAGGCGTCGGGTCCTGGAGGTATGAGACTCCTTGATTGTCGTCTCTAGGCTAGGGTTGTGGTCTGCGGGTTGAGATGTTTTGTAGCATGACGTGGAGGTATAATACTCCTGTTGTCGCTGTGAGCACTGAGGCTCGGATGTTGTCGGGTGTGGAGGTAAGACACACCCTCTTGAGCACCGTGTGTGGAGGACGTCTTGAGGAGGCGTACCTTGTGGTGGCCAGTGCGGGTTGGACACGTGCCCCGTAGCTGGTTGCGTCCTGAGAGACAAGACAGCCTTCCCATGGAGGGGTTGGCTTCTGAGGGTTCTCCTGAGAGAGAGGAATCGCGGGATGGTGATCGCTCCTGCAGTGGGTGGCTTCACCGTGGCAGTGTAGAATGCTGGGGTTGCTCCTCGGTGGACTGCGTGTAGCCAGAGTTTGGTTGCCTAGCGCCGGGCTTCATGACTCACTGTGTGTGGTTTTGGCCATTGAGGGTCGTTGCTTGTGGTTTTGGGCCAGTGGAGCCCTGATTTGCGGTTTTGGCCAGTGAGGGCCTGGTTTCTGAGGTTTTGAGAAAAGAACTTGCGAAAGGAATTTAAAAGGAAAATTGATTATGATTTTTGTTTTCCGTGGTTTTTGTGGGGTGCGTACTGGGTGACTTTGGTCACTCATGCGTTTTCCTTGTGGTTTTGTTCGCAGGTGCAGACATGCGTTTGTTTTAGCGTAGTACGTATAGTCAAGAGTCTGCTAGCCGCACACACAGCTTCCTGGTGGTTAGATATTTTACTGTTTAGCTTTTGTTTTCCCGTAATTTAATTTGTTTAAATTAATGTGGAAAATTTAGGACGTGACAGATCGGGTATCAGAGTCCCAGGTTCACTAGGTTGCACTTCACCTTGTTGTCCGGTCTAGTGACTTTATAGGTTTTGCATGCATGGTGGGGTCTGCACCTGATTTCTCGACATGGTTTTCTGGTTGTTGTTTTGTCTGTGGTGCAAGTACTTTGCCTTTCTCCGGCCGGATGCCTCCTCGTGGTCGTAAGGGCAAGGCCCCTGTCGTGGAGACCAAGTCTCGAGAGGACGTAGGCGGATGGAAGGCAGTTCGTGCGGAACTGAGGAGTTTGGCGCACAGGATTTCCCACGCGTTCAGCAAGAGTAGTGCTAGTGGACCGTCGGGGTGACCCGTGGCTAAACCAGTTCACGAAGCTTCGTCTGCCGTTGTTCAAGGGCAAGGTTAGTGTTGTAGAGAGCGAGGCCTAGCTGGAGATGGTGGTGAAGATGCTGGAGAGCTTGGCGTGCCCAGAGGAGCATTGGGTGAGGTTGGCGACCTACCTGCAGGATGGTGAGGCAGATAGCTGGTGGAGGTCTGTGAGGCGGCTGAAGTTCCCGGACTCAGTCACTGCTAGTATCCAGTGGACGGATTTCAAGGCGGCCTTCTACGACAAGTATTTTCCCGCTCATGTGAAGGAGCAGCTTCACCGAGATTTCCGGAGTCTGGAGCAGGGCACGATGTTGGTTCTCAGGTACACATCTCCACTCCTTGCAATAGAGAGCATGGAATTGGTAGAAAATGTTAGGATTTCAGCTACTACAGGCGTGAGCTTTATAAGCCGCATCGCACTTCTCCCCGTCACCCATAGCCGTCTCCTCCTTCCCTCTTCTTCCTTTCCCCTCCTCCTCGACGACACGTTCCTTCTCCTCCTCCACCTTATTTCACTTCCCCCCCACTCCTCCACCTTCCCCTTCATTCTCCATCTCCTTCCTCCTTTCCACTCGTCTCCCCTACCTCCTCAGTTTTCCCCCAGCATCCCGCGCCAACGGAGTGAGAGTGAGAGAGAGGCGAGGGAGCGAAGTAACGGGTTGTGGTTGCTCGTGGTGGTGCGCGGAGCTCGCGTGGTGTGCCCTATGGCCGTGGTTGCGCCGGAGCTCGCCGGAGCTGATTGAGAATCGCCGGAGGCATTTCCAGGTAAGCACCTCTACTTGAGTAATAGAGAGCATGAAATTGGTAAAAAAAAGGAAGGATTGCATGGAATCTAGGTACGTTTACTTTCCTAGAATTTATGGTGATTTATTGTGTATTTATGGTGCATTTATGGGCGTTTATGCCCACAGTTGCGTTTTGGGTCGTTTTGACCCTTCTGTCTTTGTGATTTTGTATCTTGATGCATGGTGAATGGATTTTAGTTTTGTTTGTTGGGTTTAGGAGTAGACACGAGGATCAACAACATAAGTTTTATGCAAGATTTTTGGTGCTTGTTTATGAGGTCCGATCAGAGGTCCCAGTTGGGGCGATTCGGACTGTTGGATTTTAGGCCGTTCTTTGGGATCACAGAATTCGGCATACCGAATTGAAAACGGCATAACGAATCAGTGGATTTCGATATACCAATTTCGTTCGGTATACCGTTTTTCTGTCAGTTTGGTCCTCTGGTCGAAATTCGATCATCCGTTTTTTGACGGTAAATCGAATTTGACTTGAGTGTTGACCGTTGACCCCAGTTTGGTCGACCGATTCAGACCGGTCTGCCGAATTAGCAGATTTCGGCATACTAAATCGGATTTTTGGCATACGGATTTATAGGCCCAAACTCGTTTGTAAAATGTTCTTTCGATGAGTTTCTGGATTGTCGTGTTTTGTCCCTATGAGATGGGATTGTGGGCCATCAATAGTGGTCTCTTGGGACAACTGATGCGCCGTTTTGTCGAGGTTTAGGAAGAATTTTCAAAAGATATGAAAATGGTTTGGTAATGGATTTTAAGGAAATAGTGGGCCTGTTTTGAAATGTGTTTTTCCTGGTTTTCTGTGTATGGGCCGAGATAGTGTGGGATCGTGTCGTCGAGACCAGGAAATGTGACGACTTTCTCGGGTGGTCGGACGTGACACCCTGGTTGAGATTAGGGGCCGTGAAACTTGAGGCTGAGGGGCGTCGGGTCCTAGTGGTATGAGACTCCATGACTGTTGTCTCAAGGTTAGGGTTGTGGTCAGCGGGTTGAGGTGTCTTGTGGCATGACGGGGAGGTATGACACTCCTGCAATTGCTGTGAGCACTGAGGCTCGGGTGTTGTCGGGTGTGGAGGTATGACACTCCCTCCTGAGCACTGTGTTTGGAGGACTCCGTGAGGAGGCGTACCCTGTAGTGGCCAATGCGGGTGGGACACGTGCCCCGTAGCTGGTAGCGTCCTGAGAGACAGGACAGCCTTCCCAGGGAGGGGTTGGCTTCTGAGGGTTCTCCTAAGAGAGGGGAATCGAGGGACGGTGATCGCACCTACATAGGGTGGCTTCACCATGGCAGTGCAGAACATTGGGGTCGCTCCTCAATGGACTACGTGTGGCCAGAGTTAGGTTGCCAGGCGCCAGGTATCCCAACTAACTTCTGTGTAGTTTTGGCCATTGAGGGCCTTTGCTTATGGCTTTGGGCTAGTAAAGCCTTGGTTTGTGGTTTTGGCCGGTGTGGGCCTGATTTATGCGGTTTTGAGAAAATGGTTTGCGAAAGGAATTTAAAAGGAAAATAGATTATAGTTTTGTTTTCCGCGGTTTTCGAGAAGTGCGTACAGGGTGACTTTTGTCACTCATGCGTTTTCCAAGTAGTTTAGGTTTGCAGGTGCGGACATGCGATTGATTTAGCATAGTACATATAGTCAGGAGTCTACTAGCCGCGCACACAGGTTCCTGGTAGCTAGATATTTTCTGTTTAGCGTTAACTTTCTCGTAATTTAATTTGTTTAATTATTGTGGAAAATTTGGGGCGTGATAATTTTGGAAATATGGGTGATAAATTAAAAAATATATAACTTTATTTTTATGAAAAACACGATTTTGTGTTGGTTATTTTATTTTTTAAATGTTATAACCACATTCAATTCAAATAATATTTAAAGATAAAATCTAAACTATCTCAAGTGATTGATTATGACTAAGCCAAAGATACCCATAAAATCAATTGCCTTTATCAATTCAATTTTGAGAGATATCATCTAAATTTGATTTACTTAATTAGTAAGTATTGATTAAATTTTAAAATATCTTTTAATCATATCTCAGTTATGAAATTCATGAAGAGGCTAGCCTTGGTCATGATTTGTTGCTAGAATTATGATAAGATATTTTGGGATCCTAATTTTAAAAATTTTGCCTTTTTTAATTGTTCGATGCTTGTACCACCAACGACTAACTGATATGGAATATATTATTACCTTTTAGGTCTTTCTTCTATGCGTTGAGCAAAAGTGGAATTTTCATCCTCGTCACCACTTCATGTGGCGACATGTTGGTTCTTGTCACTTGTCCCATAGGCGACGAGTTAAAAATATCTTTTTTTTCCCCCATAATTTCGGAGATCTGATGCCCAAGGTTTCTATAAATAGACTCTTAGATTAAGAGCTTAAGGGGGAGGCATTTTTAGATAACCTTGAAGGTGGCAATTTTGAGAAAACCCTAGAGGAAGCTTTGAGAAAATCTTGGGTGAGCTTTTAGACATCTGAGAGAGAAATATAGGTTTTCAGAGAAAGAGAGACGCTTTGAAACATCCATAACCCCTCCTCTCTATCCAATTCCCCCATGAAAACCTACATCCATAGAGATCATGTCAATCTAAAGCTAAAGCATGCCTTCGGAGCTCCATCCCTGTCTCTATTTCCTCATTCTCACACCACGAGTACGAGGGTGAAGGGAGTATCGCTTCCCAATCTACTTTTTTTTTACATATCATTGCATTCCCTTAGATAGGCTCATAGTGTATGCATGCGGGAAACCACCCTCAGTTAGTATTTGGTTTCATTTATTCATGTTATTTGCTGCTTTTTCTAACATTAATTACTACACTTGGACTAATTTAGAATTATTTAGTTTGTTTAGAAGGAAATGAGTATATCACATAGCACAATGACGTCGTTGGATAGCATTCTGTCGTTAATCCAGTGAGTCGAAGATTCACCATCTTAATCTCCCGAGGGAGTCTTGTCAGCTAGTAGAACCAAAAAAACAAGTGGCGATCACAACAGAGTCGTCGACATATGTGAAAGCGACAACGACTTCATCAACACTCTAAATCCATATCCACATACTCTATGGATGTTGAAGTTGTTGTAATTACTACTTTTGATTTGCTTTTGCTAGCCCTTGAGACGACTTGGAAGATTTTGTGGATGTTGTGGGTTCAGTCATCTTTGGACAATGCCAGTATTGCCTATGGATACACATGATAATGAGCTTTTCCTGTTCTTCTTTTCCCGGTAAAAAAAAGGTTGAAGATTCACAGATTAATAATGTGTAGTAGAGTTTTTAAAGTAAAAGGTAAGTAAAATGGATTAAATGAAAACAATACTTACCCGAAGGTCTCCCCCCCCCGTCCATACGATGCTCATCGAAAATTCCGTATCCACAATGGCATGGTGGGGAATGTTCTTGTCAAACCAAACTACGGTGGCCTACGCAACGAGTGTTGCACGATGCCTCAACACCTCCCATGCAGACTGCGATGTGATGGAGCCAGAAGATTCGGATAGCCAAGGCCCAAGAGGGAGGGGTCCTTGCCCATGAAACTATCTGTAAGGGGCTTCAATAATGTAAAGACACCTTTTAACCGTGGAACGTATGCAATTGAGTATGAAGCAGTAGTCGAAGACGATGTCACTAATAGTATTCTTAAATTCTGTCTTTTCCCTCTTCTCAAATTCAACTCTCCAAATTTCATCCCAATTTCTGATACGAAATTCTCTCGCTCCTTATTTCAACCCCAAGAATCCTCTCTTTTTTTGTTCTCCCTCAAAGGCTGAGGTGGTCGAGTATTTATAGAGGCGTGGGAGGAATGGAAGGTAAGAGCTCCAAAATTGGCAAGGCAGTCTAGCAATCCAGTTGTAGCATGAAATATTCAATTTTTGGAGGGCAAAACACAAGAGAATATGTGTTCTACATAGAACACAGTCACAGTTGCATTTTACACTGCTAGACACCCAGTCACATCAATGAGGGAGTATTCCCCCCATCAATGGAGGATAAAGTTTAATTAAAGTCTGTTTAAATCCACGCACGATCAATGGGATTATCCTTAAATGAAAATAATTTGAATTTAAAATTATTCCAAAAAAAAGAAAGGAGAAAACAAAGGGTGGTTCAACAATCAAGTGTAAGACGCTTAAAATCTAGCGTTTAATGTAAGATGCATAGATACCAGCATTTTATACACCTAGGTTCAAAACTTACCAAATTTGGGTGTTAGGTTAAAGATGGTCAATTGGGTCATTTAAATGAGTTAATAAAGACTTCTAAATAAAGCACATGTACTCATTTTAAATAATGAGAAATTATCTTGTATCCAAAAAAGAAATGTTTCATTGCGAATGAGGGAAAGATTGTATGGCATTGTAAAACGCTTGCTTTTATGTGTTCAACGTAGAACACTAAGTTTACAACATTTTATGTTGAACGATGCTAGCTCTGCATCCTATAACCTATATCAACAAATGAGCCCTCGAGAGAGTTCTAGGATTGAGAGAAAGGCCTTTAAGGTTGAGCGTGATGTGATGTGGTGTAATGAAACTTAGGAAAAATAGGGAAGTACCCAAAACAGAATATCTACAGGTATTAAGTAAGAATGATATCCACTAACTCCCAAGTGACTACCACAAAATATGGTGATGCCACACTACAAGCATAAGTAGAGTAATCCTTGTTCCGCAAAACCTACTCCTCCCACCAAGGTGATGGTTCCAAGGCATTAGTGTAAACACCACAACAACCATCACACGATCATGAGTTGGGTAGTTTCCTTCATGATTTTTTAACTGATGAGAAGCATAAACCACAACATTGCTTTAAGAACACGAACTGACCAATATCCACAAACATCACCGCACACAGAGAAACCACCACTTCTAGACGGCAAGGTCAATACTGGAGTCGAAATCAATCGAGCCATCCACCCATTGATGTTGTCTACCCAATTTTGACCCCTCACAAACTGACCTCCTTCCTAGCTAATCTGCCCAGGATGCCTGTGACATTTGCGCCTGATTATCCATTTTAATTGTAAACCACGTAATTAATTGTTATATTACTCAAATGGTTTATTAATGGATAATCTATTGTTTTTGGATGTGTGAGCATGTGGTTGGCATTCTATGCACCTGTTTGTGGTCTAGGAACAATGTAGAGTCCAGTTTGTGGATGCACAGTCGCCTCGGTTTGTGTGCCTATTTTTTCTTCCATTCTTTTCCTTCCTTTTCTCCTTTCTTTTCCCATTCCTCTCACGAGCCCGCACCATTTTTCCGTCTCCTTCCTTCCCTTCCCCAACCCGTGCCACCAACGACGCTAGCTCGTGCCACGCCGTCTCTTCCGACTCGATGGACGGCCGACATGACCCGGGTGGGAAAGACGATAAGGGGAGGTTGCGACGTGCGAAGAGAGGAGGAGGTGACCGAGAGAGGAGAAGAGAAAGAGGAACGACGCGCAATCGAGGAGGTAGTGATCTGCTCGTGTATTCCGCCGGCGCGAGGAGGCTTCACTAGGGTGCGAGAAGGTTCGCTGGAGTACGGGGAGGGTCGCTGGAGGGCTGAGCCAGGTACGCGACCCCTTTCCCTTCCTTCGTTCCGTGTTTCATTAACGATGGGTTAATTGCATGTAAATTGAGATAAATGCATGACAAATTGTGGAAAAATCATGAAATTAATGGGGATAAGATATATAGCTTGAGAACATACATATCATGCGGTTAGGATTGATATTTGTGGGGAAAATGTAATTTTGGGGTTGAAGGCTACAGTAGCCGTTCTTGAGCCCCTTCTCCTTACGATTTTCGTATGAACTGTGTGGTGGATGGAATCATGAATGGATCAAGCGGTTTTGAAGTAGACTCAAGGGTCTACACCCCGTGATATACTCGTAATTTTTGATTTAAGTATGAGGGGTCCGATCGAGACTCCCATCTTGGGTGATTTCCGCCATTCAGAACAAGAGAGGTGCCCTGATTTCCGACGATTCGGCTTGCCGAACTGGATTCAGCATACCGAATCTCTGTCGGATTAGCCAGATACCTGATATCGGCATATCGAAAACACCTGGTCGATCGATTCCGGGGTTTTCGGTATACCGAAAATGTGCGATATACCGAATCAGGGATCTTCGGTATACTGAGCCTGAGATTCAGTCTACCGTTTTTGCCCTGAACCTGGTATGAATAAATATGAGCATAAATGAAGGATAAATGGTTTTAATAGTATGTTGAGTACGTGTTAATGATGTTTTCCCCGTGTAATGATATGGAGGAATGTGGAACCCAAATAAATAGATTTGGGCGTGATTTTGGGTTTTAATCCCATAAATGAATGAAAAGGATGATTTTGTGTGGTTTTGGGCGTGAGACCCAATTTATGATTTTAAGCGTGATTTTCATGGCTTGAGTTGGGACCCCTTGTAGACACCCCGATTTTGAGGTGACTCATGGATGAGCTTTCTTGATGTTGCTTTGGATGTGGCTAACCCATGAATCCTATTAGCTAAACCAAATCAAAACCTGTAGTAGGCCCACAACCCAATTAGAAATCTAGACAAATAGGAGAGAGCACCTAGCTGGAGCACTAATGTGGAGCACCTGTTTGGAGCATTGAGCAGGAGCACTACTGTGGCACACCTACCTGGCAAACCTAGCTGGCACACCGTAACATCTGTGCCAAGATTTTTCCATTTATTTTTAAACCATGGAATTTCTTGTGATTATTTGTGCATGGTTTATTAATGGTAAATCCAGTTGTGTGTTGGTAGTGGTTGCTTCTCTGTGTTCTGTGCCTTGGTTTCTCCCCTGTGGTGTGTTTTCTGGGGCCAGTGGGTCGGTCCTGCTGTGGGACCCACTTGGGCTTGGGCTTTGACTGAGTCAAAAGCCCATTTTCCCTTCCCTGGGTGCGGGGCATTTATTTGGCCCGTTCCTCTTCCGCCCGTGAACCCTCTGCTGATCCGTCCCCTCCGTAGCTGGGGAAGAGCCGGCGGGATTCCTGGAGGCAGCTGCTTGCGAAGGGCTACATAGGGAGGTGCTCGGCCGGGGTAGAGGCAGGAGGAGCAGGGGAGTGCGTGCGGGAGGCAGTGCGGTTCTCGCGGCTGAGGAGGCTCCGTGCGGGTGGTGCGGGTGCGCGCGTGGTTGAGGAGCTGCAGGGGAGCGTGCGGGAGGCTGTGCCTGCGGGAGGCTGCGTGCGGGTGCTGCGTGGGTTCGCGCGGCTGCGTGCGGAGGCGGTGCGGGAGCTGCGAGCTCGTGCCGCTGCGTGCGGAGGCAGTGCGGGTGCTGCGGGTTCGCGCGGCTGCGTGCGGGAGGCTGTGCGCTGTGGGTTCGCACGGCTGAGGAGGAGCAGGGGAGTGTGCGGCAGTGCGAGGTGCTGCGGGAGGCAGCGCGTGCGGGTGGCAGTGCGTGCGGAGGCAGTGCGGGTTCGCACGGCTGCGGGAGGCTGCTACGGCTTCGCGCGCGGGGAGCCGGCCAGGTACGCGTCCCGCCCCTTCTCTCTGTCCCTGTTCCCTGTTGCAGCATGCTACAATAAGGCTAATGTGTGGAAAAGGCATGATAAATGCATGAAAAATTATGATAAAATGTGGAAATGATGTGATTATGTAGAATAGCATGTTTATGATGTTAATATGCTGATTTGTGGACATTTTATGCGAATTTCGTGGTAATTTGTGGAAGCATGCTATAGTAGCTATTTATGAGTTTTAGGGCTTCGAAATTTTCTCTAGAATGGCATGCTTAATGGATTTGCGATTTGTTTGAGGAATTTTGAAGTAGACTTGGAGGTCTACATCCCATGTTTATTTGGTGATTTTAGTAGCTGTTGTGGTGGGTCCAATCCTTACTCCCACTTGGGGAGAAAAGGGTGATGGAGGCTTGGATCGTTTTTCTGCAGAAACG
>JAMKQA010034331.1:0-15342 GCA_024699735.1 Posidonia australis | reverse complement strand
TGCCCTAGTATTTAAGAAGGCTAAGGCACAGACTATGTAACCTCTTTTGGCATTATGTAGCCCTATTTTGTCTCCAATTGTGTAGAGAGAACTCCTCCCTCTTCTCTCCATTTCTAGGGTTTCATGTGAGGTTCATCTGTGGAGGAGGGTTTGGATGCTTGGGATGTGGGCATCCATCCGTTCGTATTTGTTTTCTCTTCACCACTCGGCACAACAGATTAGATATAGGATTTTCATCTTCTCAAATGGTTGTTTTGTTTCCACTTTTTCAAAAGCAAAAATGATCAAATTTGAGATGTAAACTAAAGAAAGTGACAAGATACAGAAATATGATATAGGATTTTTCATCTTCTTAATTGGTTTGGGTTATTGCCTTATAATTTGATGAATAAATCTATAGTTTTCTTTAGATGAATAAATATGTATTTGGGTTATGCCTGATAATTTGATATTGTTTGGAAAAATATGAGATTTCAATATATTCCGAATCCAATGTCTTTGAGGAATGCAATAACAGATGAATATTTTTTTGTGAGTCCAATGTCTTCAATATGTTCTGAAACCAATGCCTTTTTGTGAGTACATCTCATTTGATTTTTTATTGTTGTATTGCTCTCAATGACATTGTGAATTTCTTACTACTAAGGAATTTTTTTATATTATTTTACAATGTCAAGTAGGAGAAGGTCACCTTAATTTATCGAATGTTGCCTTATTGCAATTGTGGAGAACTACTAAGGAGATTGTTGTCACATACATCTCAAAATCCCAATTGTTGGTTTTACAATTATGTAAGTATTACTTTAAAATGTGTTATAGCGAAAACATTCCTTTCTTTCTTATATGTTTACAATTATAATGTAAAAGAAAAACAATTGTCGATTCTTCCAATGGGACAATAAAGAAGAATTCCAAATAAAAGTCAAATTTGAAGATAAGGATGATACTAATGTAGAAATTGCTCCAAAAAAGAAAGTTGTGACTACAAATGATTACAATTCAGAACTACTAGAGAAGCTTTTGGTCTTACATTGAATGAGTCATCCGATGATGATTCTGGTTATTAAAATTGTTGTTCAGTTGTATTGTTATCTACCTTGTTAATAGTATAATGGTATCAGCTAGAACTACCTTGTTAATTGTTTCATTTAGGACTATCAGTTATAATGTTATTTAATGTTCTTTATGTTATCATTCTTCTACTTTTCGACGAAAGTAGTACAAATTCTTGTTTCATTCCAAGAAACAAGAATTTGTATTAGGGACATTATGATGATTCCATTTACTTTTTGAGTTTTGGAAGACATAAACTTTAGTTATTATATCAAACAAATGGGTTCTCTAGTACAAATGGCTTTTCTACCTTGTTAGTTGTTTCTTTTACTAGTACTAATTCTTCGAAAGTAGTACCAAAATGCAATTTCACAAAGCTATTAGAATTGAATAGGTTCTCTATCTTTTTCTTGTGGGAATTCTAGTGTGTTGGGGTGGAGGTTACAAATGCTCTAGATTTTGTTCTGGAAAGGGAACATAGAAGCTATAAACATATGATTTATCTTCTTATTTTTTATCAAAGCAGTCTTAAACTCTTAATCCTATTAGTACTATAATTGCTATGTTTTGTTTGTGAATTCTCTTTGTGGAGATTTTTCTTTCCTAGGACTGCCTTGCGGGTAGTTCTAACTTTGTATGTCCTATCAATATTGCCATTGATTTTAGTTAATTTAAAATTATATGGTAGAATCTTTACTCTAGTTAATTTTAACACTCAAAATTTTTACTAGACACACCTTGAGACACGAGAGAGGTGTGTAAGAACCAATTCCAACAGTTGAAGACCAATCTTACCATTTAACTATCATCATTTCAAGAAAATGTGCAAATATGGAATGGATCAATAAGCTTGCAGCACGAACATCATCCCAATCCATCACTCATGTTAGGACATAACACGCACCCAGAACTTAAAGGAACTACCAAGATTAGAATCTATATTTTCAATAACAATCATTATGGCCATTGGATGACGTGACATGGAATTACATAGATTAATAATAATTACGATCACCAATTGAAGTGTTTTAGAGCAATTACAGGAGGCAAAGCTCTCCATTGATTATATACAAAAATGAATGAAGTGGGAAGTTTACAATATGAAAAGGTATAGTTCTGAACCTCCATTGAGCTATAATCACAAAAAATACTAAACAAAAAGTATACAACACATCTCATTACATACGCTACTTATTTGACTAGTTGGATATACTACCATTCTTATATATTTCCATTCTTTTACTATGCACTTTGCATACTACTAAACCTGATTAATAGCATTGAAAGAGCTCATCCCATTTTGCAGTCGTTAGTAGAAACATTTCCAAAAGGTTTTAGTATCTATTCCCAACATTTGCTTCTAGATAGGCTTCAAATCTAGTTAATACATGTGTTGCACTACAAGCACAAACAATTGGAGTTGCACCCATATCATTAGTCAAGTGCTAACCATCACAATGCTTTCGAGTTCTAATTATTGGGGTTCTTCACATGAAAAACACTACATATTTATCATTAATAATTTTCACAATAATGCAATAGAACTAGTATGTATCAGATTTCACAATAATAAAACTTTCATAAACTTGTATATATGTATCAAAACTAATGCAACCATCATAGTTCAACCACAAAACAACTATTGCCGTCATAGTTTAACCATAAAACAAGTGTTGCCATTACAGTTTAACCACAAAACACAACCACAAAATAGAAGTTAAAATGACACAACCTAGAAGTTATCAACTAAGCTATCTAGAAGTACAGATAATACAACAATAAGCATAGCCAATCACTTGAACAAAGTTGTCAACTTTTGGTGCTCCCGAAGAATCAATCTAGATCTCTTGTTAGCATCAAGAAGAGCAATAAACAACTGCCGTGTTTCTGGAGATGCAAGTTAAGTATATGTAAAGCTCCATTCAATTGACCCATCGACAATGCCATTTTCATTTAGAAGTTTAATACACCTCTCATGAGAACACTTCTCTTGCTTCAACTTTCATGGAATGTATCAAATTACACTTCTTATCGTATGCAGTTACAACCTTGTCAATACTCCTTTCCAATAGTGCAACTATAGTCAATTTTTGTTTTTTCTTGCCATCAGATTGTATAGAGGAAGTAATGGACTTATTAGTTGGTACTGAGCCAATACCAACTAAAGTTGATCTTTCACAGTTCTTGTTCAAATTCATGCCCAACAGCTATGAAAATCCACCAACATCACATAACATCTTTTCACAGGGTAGATCTATAGAAGGTGTTTGTGCACATGGTATATACACATCCCAACTAGTGGCCACTGACCATTTAAATAGTTGATCTAACTTAACCTCGTTAGCAAGTGGTGTATCTTTAAACTTGTTACTCTTTGGATATCTTTGCAAGAACAAAAGACAACAAAAATGATTAGCAAACAATCAAATTAGTAATTACAAAGTAAAAGACAAAAGAATTTCACCTTAGCAAAGTTGGTCCACCACTCATTTGTTTGGGCATATGTATTCTTTTTAGAACATCATCTCAATCCAGTTTGTTGCCCAAGCAACCTTTAGTTCTATCAATTCTTCTTCAAAGAATCACATTGGTTCTTAAGTTGTGTGCGAGAATAAGCATGGTTAGTCCTCTTCATGAATTTTCTTTCGAGGTTCACATAACTAACCTTATTCAGAGTAGAAGATGGCTTGTTAACATTTGCTGCCTCTTCCAAATAGATCTCGATAAATATACGAACACAATAGTCATCCCATGTAGTCTTCTATTTCTTTGAGTCTGAATCAACATCTTTCACTTCCTTCCTTTCCTTGCTAGAAGTCTTCCCCTTAGCAATTCGTTTAGGTGATTCTCCCACAACAAGTGCTAGTTGATGATCCATTACACTTTAACAAAAAAAAAATGAAAGGAAAATAAACACAATCACTTCAAGGGAAATAACCACACATGAAAGGGAAATAACAACACTTTAACATTCAATTCGAAATAAATACATTCACTTTAAAGAGAAATAACAACACATTGTCTTTGAAATAAACACATTCACTTCAAATGGAAATAATCACACATGGAACTAAGAGACATGGTAAGTAATAATCTCATCACAAATACGGTCTCGAAGTATTTCGATTTCATTGTCGTCAGGAGTGATTGTTTCTTCTTCTTGTTCTTTATTATGAAATACACTTTCATTGAAACAAAAACCTTCATCATCAAAAACTTGGAGTATTTCATCTTCTAGGTCTTACTCTATTATAAAGTTATGGAATGTCATTGCAGTAACCACAATCTTCATTTGACTAGGGTACGGATAAGTTGACATTAAATTAAGAATATTCCAATGCTTTTTTAAAACTCCAAATGAGCGTTCAATCACATTTCTCAATGACGCGTAAAGAAAATTGAATTTCTCCTCGACTCCACAAGGATGAACAACTTGAAACTTAGGTAAATGGTACCTTGTCGCTCGATAAGGTGATAAGAAATTTTTCCTATTAGAATATCCTACATCAACAACATAATATTTGTCTATTTTAAATGGTATATGTTAGTTACTAATAATGGTGTAAATAAACATGAACGCAATATTTGTATGTTTTCAATTGGCTTACCTTGTGGTGGTAACAAAAAGTTGTGTCGTGGATTGTAAGTAGTATGGTTCACAACTTTACAATTATATGCAATATCCTCTCATTCAGTTGATACAAATGCGAATCCCATATGAAAATCACAAATACCAAGAACATTTTGGATGCAGTGCTTTAGGTTCCTACCACTTCTAAATGTAATAGTCGCTCTAGTGGAGGTAATGTATGAATATGGGTACCATTTAATGCATCGACATAGTTCTTAAAATAGAAATAATATTTACCACCAACATAATTAACTATATGATCAGGAGTGGATAATAGACTCTCCTTGGGCCTAATCATTTTAGGTGCCCAAATGCATATAGTATCTAATATATGGTTAAAGAACTTATTAATGGTTTCACTAGAATGTTGTAAGTTTTGTTGGACAGATCGATTTTTATGACTATGATTTATTGTTTGAAAGAATATTCAAATTTGTTCTTGGATGGAAGTACTGTATGTATCTTTTAGAAAACTTCTCTCTAAACATACAAAAGGGTTTAACAAATGATTGGGTAGATAACCGACATATGTTGAAACAAATTTATTCATAACCTCTAAGCATGTTATGAATTATTTGGTTTTTGATAAAACTAGTATTATGAACAATACGCTTTCTAATGTGGCGATCAATATAAAACTTTACTTAAGTCAATACTATCAATGTCAATGTCAATACATCTTGGAACTCTTCTTCTTCATACCAATCCTCCAATTCATCAACAACCATATCTTTCAAATGAAAATAGCCCCCAAACTCTATCACCAACTGTGCAAGTAACTATTATAGCATATTGATAAAATATTATTAGTAATATACTAAATTGATAAAGAATTGTAATAGAGATAAATCAACAAGCAATAGAAACAAAAAACTATTTGATGCAACATAGATCTTTGTATCTCTAGTAAAATACATATTTCTTATGATGCAACAGAGATAGAAAATCCAATATCAACAACAACAAGCACTCAGATAGAAACCATTTGAAAATGAACTTTAACTAAACACAAAAGTATAATATTGCAAATTTTCAAAGGAAAAAAATTGAACATCTGTTCCATACAAAGGAAAAATCAAATTTAATGGAAAGTCAGAGACAAAAATCATACTTATTAATGAAGATATAGAGATTTGTGTACCACACCTTGCAGGTTTTGTTGGACAGACCGATTTTTATGACCATGACCTATTATTTGAAAGAATATTTGAATTTGTTCTTTGATGGAGGTACTGTATGTATCTTTTAGAAGACCTCTCTCTAAACATACAAAAGGGTTTAACAATTGATTGGGTAGATAACCGACACATGTTGAAACAAACTTGTTCATAACCTTTAAGCATGTTATGAATTATTTGGTTTTTGGTAAAACTAGTATTTCCAGTAAAATACATATTTCTTATGATGCAATAGAGATAGAAAATCCAATATCAACACAACAAGTACTCAGACAGAAACCATTTGAAAATGAACTTTAATCAGACACAAAAGTGTAATATTGCAAATTCTTAGAGAAAAAAAATCAAACATTTGTTCCATATAAAGGAAAATTTGAATTTAATGGAAAATCGAAGACAAAAATCATACTTATTAATGAAAATACAGATATTTGTGTACCACATCGAAAGATCAAAGACATATAGAGCCAAAAATGAAGATTAGAGACAACAAATGAACGGATTAATTGACATACAGAGATTTGTACCAAAAATAAACTTATTAATCGAATTTTAGAGAAAAACATCGAAGATCGAGAATGAGATCGAAACTTATTAA
This sequence comes from Posidonia australis, assembly GCA_024699735.1. Taxonomy (NCBI): domain Eukaryota; kingdom Viridiplantae; phylum Streptophyta; class Magnoliopsida; order Alismatales; family Posidoniaceae; genus Posidonia; species Posidonia australis. The sequence continues at coordinate 8,882 of JAMKQA010034331.1, read as the reverse complement.
TAAAAAATGACCATAGGTTCCTTACATTGACATCGGAAGCCTTCTTGTTGGGGATAGTCGAGGAGAGAGAGAGAGAGAGAGAGAGAGAGATGGATCGGAGGGGGAGAGAGGACAGTTCATCAAGAGAGAGCGGCTCATTGAAAGAGGGAGATGGAAGACATGCATGTTTGCTCAAGGACATGGTAGCAAATAATAAGAAAAGATGTGGGGTAGTTTAGGAATTTCATTAAAGTAAATCTCAACTTTTACCAAAAACAAAGAAAACCCAATTTCTGGATACATGTTCATTTCTAGAATATAAAAGTACACAGTTTCTCCGAGAAGTTGTGGCTCTGTGGTTTGTTTAGAGTAACTTCTGATATATTTTCAACTTCTGCTAAAATTTGGAGCCTAGAAGCTACCTAGTAGTAGAACCAAACACATCCTACATCTTAACTTCCATATACTACCCTAGTTTATAACCATCATAATCGCCCTTGTTTAATTCTAGAAAAACAATGTCAACCACACATGCTTCTAGAGAGTTACAATCAAATATTAAAATTTACAAATGATACATTGTAACAACTTGTATGTATGATAATTCTTTACAACATTAGAGTTATATAAGAACTTGTAGACTAACCATTGATTCGAAGAACACAATATTATTATGTAGAAATAATGAAAAGACAATACAATTCTTTTTCAATTAATTGAAATGAAATAAAAGAAGGAAATCTCTTAATTTGAATCATAATAATATATGCATATTATAAGACACAAATATCATATTTCTCTTAGGCAACTAAATAAAATTGTTTACAAGGGGAAGAAATTCAAAGAAAATAAAAAGAAACAGTTCCATTGCCGGGATTTGAACCCGGGTCGCCTGGGTGAAAGCCAGATATCCTAACCGGACTAGACGACAATGGATCGTCCTAATTGAATTACGAAATTAGCGTTTTTATATAACTTTTAATACAGTTAGTGTACTGCCTTCTTGGGAGTGATGCAATCACCAGAGTGTTTGCCAGATGTGTAGTATTAAGTTATGTCTCTTTCTTGCCTTCTCTCTCACACTATCTCTGTTATTACCGGACGATCTCAACTGTTGTTTGGTCTCATCTTCCAGCCCCTTGCTCTGCAATGTAGCTCTCATTCTCATTGTGGATGTATTCTCTGAAAAAGGTGGCCTTTCAGGGACACCACTCCCATCGTTAAAGCTCTGCATCCTGAAAAGCCCCCCACTCCTTCCCTCTCCACCCTTCGGTTAAAGTAGGAAAGGAAAAAAAGTTCAACACCTTTTTGTTCATTGGTTTCTGCTCCTACTCTTGTTAAAGTTGAATTCTTACTGTCATTTTTGGTTCCCTTTAATCCCATTGGTGAATGCTTTCTGGCTTTCTGCCAATTTGGTCCGGTTAAAAACTCCATTTCTTTCGCTAGACTAGAAGTCTTCTTTTCACCTACTATTGTTGCTGGTCTGTTTTTTAGTCTGGATCTTTCCTGGTAGTGAGTAGGGTCCAGAAAATTGGGATTTGGATCTTGGGTCTGTTGAGTTTTTCCATAAATTTTATCTTGAGTTGGTTTTATGATACCAATTGATGTTGTTGTTGCGCTGCATTGCTGTGGCTGTTGACTACGTCACTGTCTACGATTTGACTCGCATTTTTTGTCTTTTATTTAATTTTTTTTGTTTGTGTTAGTTTTCTCAAATTGGTGGTTGATTCTTTGGTTGATGCGGGATTCCTCATTCCTACATTTTGGTCTGTGGGACTTTTTCATTAGTCTATTTGGAAGTGATGATCTGACTAGATTCCTGAACTTTAGATTAAATAGGCATAGATTTTGGTTTGGATTCCTGCTCCTTTTTGGAATATCTCCTACTGTTGTTTCACTTAGCTATAGCTTACCTTTACAGGTTGTGCATGTGGGTGTTTTCCTTCTGCTTCTTGTGAATGTAAAAGTTGCATTTGGTGTGATTTTTTGGTCCTTCAATCCATTCTTCTTTTTGGTTTCTGTGTTGTCTTTTCCAGTTCCATTTGGATACTTCTGGTTTCTCCCAGTGCATCAAAACGATTTGGCGGCAGCAATACTCGGGCATTGGATCCATCAAGAATCCACAATAATATCAGGATTTTGAGAGGTATTCTTCTTGATTGAAGGGAATGCTGTTCTTCATATTGATTATTCTGCTATGGGTAGGGAGTGTCCAAGGAAATGCAGATATACACTCTCTTTCAGAGTTCAAGAAAGGTATCAAGGACGATCCTTTCGGCCGCCTGACTGATTCCTGGAATGCTAACAATGAACCGCAGTCCGATGGCTGCCCTCTCAACTGGTATGGTGTCCAATGCAGTGATGGTCGTGTCGTCTCGATCACGTTGAATGATATGGATCTAGTAGGGGATCTTAATTTCTCTGCTCTCATTGGTATGGAAATGCTTAGGAATTTATCACTCTCAAACAATCGGTTGACAGGAATTCTGACACCTGAGTTGGGAACTATGAAGTCTTTGGAGCTTTTGGATCTCTCCCGCAATTCATTTTCAGGGTCGGTACCCAGTGAGTTGATGACAATGGGAAATCTGTCATACCTCAACTTGTCTTCAAATAATTTTGGTGGCATCATGCCATCTGGTTTTGGAAATCTTAGGCAGTTGAGGTATTTAGATCTGCATTCCAATGGTTTCTCAGGAAACATGAATTTTTTAGCTGAATTTCAAAATATTATCCATGTAGACCTCAGTTGTAACAAGTTTTCTGGATCCCTTGGTGCACTTTCTGGCAATTCTAGCATTGTTACCTCACTCCAGTATCTGAACATCAGCAACAATGGGTTGTCGGGACAGATATTTGCTACAGATGTGATCCCTCTGTTTGATAGTTTGGAAGTGTTTGATGCCAGTAAAAACCAGCTCAGTGGTCAAATTCCTTCATTTCAGTTTGTTGTCTCTCTTCGGATTCTGCGGCTAGGAAGCAATAAATTCTCTGGGTCTATGCCAGATGCTCTCTTCAAAGAAAGTTCAATGGTCTTGAGCGAGCTTGATCTTAGCAGCAACCAGATTCAAGGTAATTTGTCTCCATTATTGCACTGGGTAGTAGCTTTTCCATATTCATTTTCTCCATCTCTTAAAAAAGGAAGAAGAGAAAAGCTGTAACATAGGAAAGACAGAACATCTCTTGTGTCCTGGTTCCATAGGAGCTTTTTTGTTTGATAGAACCTTACCAATTTCCACATAACCCTCATCATCTGCATGCCATGAATTTGAATTATGGCGTTTCTTAGAAAATTCTAAAAGCATGATCAAAGAAGTGATGTATTGTGAATGTGTTCAAGTGTACCATGTTATATGGCTGGTTTGGTTTGTTCATGGTGACAATGTGTTATAAACTAGTTCTACTTATAAATTCCAAATTTATTTATCTTAGATCAGTTTTGCTACTTGGAGATGAACTTCAAACAGTTCTACCCATAAAAAGTCTGGCTTTCTATGACAGTGACTTTTATGTTTTGTTTAGGAGTTCATGTTAGAAGTCATGATCTACAAATGGGGTATAATTGCTACTTGGTGATGATTGATGTATTCATAAATTCTATATATTTTTAATGGCACTGTTTTTTTTTGGGGTGGAGTGGGGGTGGGGTGGGGGGATAGGGGCAGATGTTACAGGTTGTGATCCTCAAGACTCATGAGAACTAGTTTTGGTCAAGGTCTTGATGACAGTTTTCTGTAATATGAACTTGAGGTAAATAAAGCTCCTAACCCTGATGAGTAACAACAATCACACAACAGCACAGATGAAGAATATACAACCTTCAAACACTACACAGAAACTCACATGTTGGCGGGTACAAAAACTAGGCTTTGAAAATGACCTTATCTTTAAGTTTTGATATTTAATTATGCAAGTGCTGCTATATTGTAGAAAAATGGTTGGCCTTTGTTATAGTTTGATAACTTTGATTATTTATGCAGCTGCATTATGCATGTAATGCTCTTTACTAAAACCTTCTTTATTGTTCCCATATTTCTAAGTTTGGATCTTGCAAAACATATGGTAGCTCTTACTAACACAGCCTTACCATTTACCTTAACATCTCCTCCTTTTTCCTTCAAATCTCTTTCCTTCCAGGTATTATGACAATTCTCGTACAAGTATAATATTTCTTACTCATTCAAGGAAACCTAAAATGACATCTTCTTTGTACTTGGCATACTTCCACATGAGTTACCAGGATTTCTTTCGTTTTTTTTAAACTTTACCAGGATGTCAGTTAATGTATTTGTTGACCTGAGTCTCTTGTTAATCTGGAAAAGTTAGGGTTTGATGCATGCTTGCTAGTCAAATCATGAATATCTTAATTGTACTTAAAAACATTTTTAATTTCTGCTTGTAATGGACCACAATTTGCATGCTCTTTAATTATTCTCGTATGCACAAAAACCGAGGGACTCTAGATCCTGTTGTATTTCTTTATTTTATTCTTTATCTTATCTCCGGGCACTAGAGATGACATATTTCCTCTTCTTTGATGAACAGGTCCAATTGGAAGCATAACTTCTACAAGTCTTAAGAATATTAATCTTTCTGCAAATAGATTATCTGGTTCTCTGCCTTTGAGGATTGGGAGTTGTTCAATGGTAGATTTGAGTAATAACTTGCTCCATGGGAATTTGTCAACTATACAGAGCTGGGGTAATTATGTTGAAGTTATTGATCTGAGTTCAAATTCATTGACGGGGACCTTGCCGAATCAGACTTCATCTTTTCTAAGACTTGCATCTTTGAAGGTCTCAAACAACTCCTTGCTGGGAGAGCTACCACTTGTGATAGGGACATACCCTGAACTTAGTGATATAGACTTCAGCTGCAACAAGCTGTATGGATCTCTACCACCGAGCCTATTCACCTCATTTAGATTAACTTATCTGAATCTTTCTGGAAACAGCTTCTCTGGACCCATTCCACTGCCCAGCTACAAAAAAGCGGTCTCCATATCCACAAGCATTCCTCTGTTTACCCAAAACTCGAGCTTATTGTCTCTTGACCTTTCACGTAACTCGTTAAGTGGTAATATACCACAAGGAATCGGTACTTTGGAAAGATTGAAGTTTCTGAGAATCAGTGAAAACAATGTTTCAGGCCAGATACCACAAGAAATTGGCATGATTCATGGCCTAGAATACTTGGATCTAATGAATAATAATCTTACAGGAAGCATCCCTAACGATCTACCTGATGGACTTAAGGGGTTCAATGTGTCTTATAATGATCTATCTGGTACTGTTCCTGATAGCCTATTGAATTTCCCAAATTCTGCATTTCATCCAGGAAATCCCTTGCTGGTTTTTCCTAAGGGACATTCTTATGCCATGAGCAATGGTACTGAAGCACATGTCCACAGCTTAAAGCCTTTAATTAGGAATTTAATGATAGTTGGATTTGTTGGCACTGCTTCAGTTTTAATTCTCTTGTCTGTTTTGGTTTTGAACTATTGCAAGACATCTTCTGGAAAGATCAAAAAGAAAGATATAGATAAGCAGACTTCTCCTCAGAATCTTTCACTTGGGCCTCAGAAGACTGCAGATTCACCTCCTGCTCCTTCCAGTATTCCTGAAAGTAATATACGTTCTTCAGGTACTGAACCTTTGCCAAGTGAGCATGGGGACATTTTGTTGGGAACTGCTGAATCTACAGAACCTGGTCTTACAAGGTCGGAAGCAAAGAACAACCAGTTGGCAAATGCAATTATCAGCTCTCCACCAGGAAATGAAGGGAAATCACCTATATCACTTTTTAAATCCTCACCAATTACTTGTGATCCACGCTCGTCTGAGCAACCTTCCATTTTAAAGGTTTGTTCACCAGATAAATTGGCTGGTGATCTTCACCTCTTTGACCATTCATTTGTGTTTACACCAGAAGAACTTTCTCGTGCCCCAGCTGAAATTATTGGCAGAAGCTGTCATGGAACCTCCTATAAGGCCACACTTGACAGTGAGCATGTGGTGACTGTCAAATGGTTGAGAGAAGGCATTTCAAAGGGTAAGAAAGAATTTGCTAGAGAAGCAAAGAAGCTTGGCAACGTTAGGCATCCTAATCTGGTTTCCTTGAGAGGTTATTACTGGGGTCCAAAAGAACATGAGAGGCTGATTATATCAGATCACATAAATTCAGTGTCTTTGACGGCTCATCTTTGTGGTATGATTTTTCCCCAGTAATCACTTAAATAAGATGTTTCTTTAATTTCTTTTTAAATTTGTCTGTCTTTTAAATATAAGCTTTTGTGTGTTTCATTACGTATTTTTCGATTTCTTTTGTTTATTCTCGTTTTATCTTGGTACCTAAGTGATCTGCAAACCTCATATTTGTCAAAAATAGTATTCTAGAAATACCTGAATGAATTAGGGTATCACATTGTATTTATTGGTTAGTATCCCTTTGGTACGGGGTTAGCCTATTCACTTGCTTAAAACTCAAGTGGCTCTGTTGAGAAGCAAGCCTGCAATCAAAAGAAAAATGGAACCAGCACAATAAAGGCAACCAGACATGATTGAGTCCCCAAGTGCGTGACAAGGTTTAGTGAGACTAGTAACCTAAAAATCAACCTTTGACAGTCGAGTGCCAGGTTGTGATCAAAACGAAGTAGAGAAAAGCAGATAATATGTAAAACTCGTCTTGTAGTTTAAATGTCGGAGCCTACGATGAACTTGAAACCGACGTTGAAACTCGTCTTTATGTATGTATGGTATGACATGTCTGATAAATTTTTACAATAACTAGTGCCCTCATATTATGTAATGAACATCATGATGGACCATGTAGTTGTTGCACAATGTCATTTTAAATTTTTAATGCTCAAATCTTCATCATCTCTGTGAAAACAAGAGTCATCAACTAATGTAATTAAAACTCATCCTTCGTTACAGAGTTTGAGCCAAGAAAGCTCCAGCCATTATCTTTGGAACAGAGGCTTGGCATTGCCGTTAACGTTGCTCGCTGCCTGAATTACCTGCATGATGAAAGAGCCATACCTCATGGCAACCTGAAATCTTCAAATGTTGTTTTACAGCTTCCTGGTCTTAATGTCCTTCTCACTGATTACAGCCTTCACAGAATAATGACCCCTGCAGGCATGGCAGAACAGGTTTTGAATGCTGGCGCCCTTGGTTACCGTCCACCGGAATTTGCTAGTACAAGTAAGCCATGCCCGTCGCTGAAGAGTGATGTCTATGCCTTCGGAGTGATTTTGCTTGAGCTCTTGACTGGGAAAAGTGCTGGAGAGATAGTCTCTAGTAATCCTGGTGTAGTTGATTTGACAGATTGGGTGAGGTTGTTGGCAAATGAGCAGCGCTCATTCGAATGCTTCGACACATTTATTCCTGGAGTTGATAGGCCAGATGGGCCACCAAAATTGCTGGAAGATATGCTACTAGTGGCATTAAGATGCATCCGCTCTGCATCAGAACGGCCTGAAATCCGAACTGTTTTTGCAGATCTTGCTTCCTTGACAACATGACCATTTCCAGGTTGTACATCACATGCTGACCTTCAGATTAATCCGACAGTTGAGATTTGGAGTTCTAACTAGCTAGAACTGTTCCTTTACAATTTTGTGTGCCAATCATTTCTTTTTTTTTTTCTTGTCGAGATATCTGGTCCAATTTTTTCACTCGATATTGTAGCTTCATTCTTAGCTGTTTTGCAAGCCATTGCCATTGTTTGTCAATTCTCATCAAAGGTGAAGGAATAAAAATCTCTGATTTTCTCTTCATTTCTCCGTTTTTTAAACACTAACCTTATAAATTATATGTGAGATTATTAAATCAAATAAAATAAGAATAGAAATCATATATCATGCTACTTCATTCACTCATAGCTGGGTGTGCTCCTTTCTTTGGGTTATTCAATTTATCACCTGCTTCAGATTATATTGTACCAATAAATGGTAAGTGATTATCCACGTATGATATCATCTCTGTTATCCGTTGGGTGCACTTGTAATAAAGCTCAGCAAATGTGGATTCAATTACAATTATTGTGGCATCTTTTCTTAGTTACTTTGATCAATTGAATTGATACTTAATATGGTAAGAAAAATATAAATTTACTTCTAATAAATTTGAAAGAGGATTGAATCAATTAGACTTGACAACTGTAAGGTCATTTGATGTCCTATCATTTGTAAATTTCTATATTTGCATTTTATAATTATGAATTGCAAGCGTATTTTGCATATATTATGATTGTCATTTAGTACACTGCAATTACAATACTATGACCGGAGTACAATAGGAGATACAAATTGTTAGGACATCATAGAAGTTAAAAGGAGATATACAAATTGTTAGGACATCATAGAAGTCAAAGGGACCGTGGAATATGGATTGAAACGTGTGAAATGATGGAAAGACTGTCGATAGAGAAGAGTTTTTTGGTTAGGATTTGGAGCTCCGACGGTGGTCAAGAATGAAGAAGATCGTTGTAAGTTATTTATGTGTCTTTTTCTTTCTATCTTCTCCTCTATTTATAGGAGACCTTGATCACTCCTCCGCCCCTCCTCCAATGGCTCCCCCTAGTCGTTTGAATTCTCAGTCATAAAGGTTTTGTAACCGTCGGAGTAAATATGGCCATGAATGGGTGAAAACGGTCGTCCGTTTCACCACCATTCATTTCAAATGGTTTTCAATGACCATTACTCACATCTCCCACTTGGTCAAGAAGACTATGCACAAGTTCTATGCACAGAGATGTCTTATTTCCACTTTTACTATCTGTGAAGTGTATATTTTAAATTTTAATTTTCCACTCCCACTATTTATGAGAATGTTCTTCATTTCCATCATCCATGGAAATGTTCCTTAATCCCATTAAGTTCACGAACTTAATGAATCTTC